>VYZS01020545.1:28939-40236 GCA_013400695.1 Neodrepanis coruscans | reverse complement strand
TGCGATCGGCGAGGGGAAAACTTCACAACCAATATGGTTGATAGCAGTTATCCGTTTATTGATAGTATACTACACATTTTTACAGTCTAGTTACATGAATATGCAATTAACTACATGAATATGCATACAAGGTTCAACTTACTCAATGATTTAAGATTACTAAATGCTCTAAGAATGCAGTTGCTTGGTTATGCTTATTAATGATCTAAGTTTGGCATTACTTATCTTATTCTATCTTCACAGGTGCAAGGTCAAGCATATTTCTCTTATCTTCCCACAGTCTTGTTATTCTCTACACTTAGCTCTCAAGGACGACCTAATTGTGGGAAAACTTCTTTGCTGACAGGCTGTGATTTTGCAGTTACATAGCTAACATGGAGAAAGGCCTAGTTATGCTAACAAGACCCTTGCTTGTACACTTTTGTTAGAAAGTTAAAAGCATGGCTTTTAAGGCATTCTTTGACAATCCCAGATATTCTGCAGTTTTGATCTGGCCTTGCTACTTGTTTCCATCATAGGGTTTGATTTTGTTGAGAGGCTAAGTGTGCAAGGGCTGTAGAACTGGGGTTTTTTTTCAGGAAAGTCAGGTGACTTCTTAATATTTTCATCCAAATGAAACTGCAGAAATAAATTTGGTGGGATTGAGGCCAGCCATAATAACCTATTTTTCTTTGTTGACTTGAAGAAGGAGGGAAGTAGACAAAATGAAAAGAGAGAAATACTTCACTTTCTTCACAGTTTTAGAAGAGACATAGAAAACAGCTGTTTCCTTCAGAAGAAGTTAGGTGATATGTATATTTTCTGTATGTAGGCTTAAAGTATGAAATGGAGACTGTCTACTGGACTTAACCTCATCTAGAAAGAGTCCATTTTTGCTAAGAATTATTATATAGAATTTTATTACCTGTATTATGCAGATGAGAGTATGTTATTTTGATTTAAACTTTACAGCCTTTAATTCTGTGAATTGATATGTAACTACACTGCTAATCATCACATGCCTTATTTTTAAATTGGAACTCAAATATTATAGTCAAAATATTATTAAAAAGTAATTTAAAACTTGAAATGTGAAAGAAATTAATCTCAGATGGACAGCATGCAGATAAGGACGAAGCTATGCAGGAAGCATCTGCAAGGAAGTGGGAGTCAGAAACTGAAACTAGTACTACAAAACTCAAGGTGCATCAACATTCCTTTTTGTACAGTTATAAACTGATCAACTACAGGTAGATTCACTCCATTAATAAAAGACTGATGAGTGAGACTAGAGGCCACACAAAGTCTGAAATTACAAATGTACAAGAGTTCCTGTCTTTCAATATCACTTCTCTTTTTTTGCACTTGCCACACTATTATTTTATGGCTATCATTCCAGTAAACAGTAGTCAATTACTTTGCCTTCCTTAAACATAAATTTCTTTCTTCAGCCATAGGCATCAGCTCTTGAAAGAACTACCTATTAATAACGAAGGCCTCTGTTGCAGAAAAAGCCTTTTTGTAGTTAGAAAAGCTCACTGTTGTCCCTCCGCTGCCCAAGAGAAGAGAGACTGATGGCAAACATTTTCATTGACAGTTTTTTCTTATAGCTGATCTCTTCTGTATCCAGTCAGATTCTTTTGCTTTATTGCAGCGATGTCCAGAAGTATTTCAGAATGAAGTATGTTGGATATGAACCCTATTTTTACCTTATACTTGGTATATATTTTTTTCAAGTTGACTATAGCACTTACAATTATTTGAAAATCTCTCAGGAAAAGTATTCAAAAATTCTTAACAAAAGTATAACAACAGTGTCTTGTAACAGTAAGAATGCAAAGTGTCAGCATTCCAAATTTGGCCTGCCAAACATGTGTCATGATATACTACTTTTTCATCTGTGGGTGAATTTATCCCCAGACTACCTGTGGAAAAAAATGTTCCCAGTAACATAGAATCCATTCCACTTTTGATTCTTCCTCTGCCCTGGAGGTCACCTGGGAGTATTGAAAATTAATATTTTTTCCAAACTGGCAGTGTTGGTGACATCAAGAAAACTGTACTCTTTTAATTACTTTCTATCTTGAAGGGCTTAAAACACTGAGTGTATCTACAGTCTATTCAGCCTTTGGATAAAAAGGGCAGCTGATCAGTCCCATTCCAGATACAGTCTTTTTTGTCTTCATTATTTTGAAGTAAACTGCTTACTTTTGTTTAATGAGGAGATGCTTCTGCATGCTTCTGAAATTTCCATGAGGGAAACATGATCTTTTTTAATGAAAACAAATTTCTGATAAGGGAGTGCATCTGAGACATAACTGTTTTGTACCTTACCTGCCTGCCAAATCATTTGGGGTTTCTTTACTTCCATATTGACTCAAAGAACAATCATCTATTTTACAACTAGATAAAATCTTGCTAAAATTTACCCAATTCAATGTCGTCTCAGTAATGTAAATAATAATGTAATAGTACTTGCTGATTTCAATTGAAAAAGATTTGTTCCTCATGTTAAGCAGATGAAAAGGCTGTATTTTTTATAAATAAATTTTCATTTGAGGTTTCTGTTTTATCTCATGGTAGTCATATAACATTTTGTGAGAAATGGAAGTGCTGATAACTAAACCTTACCTGAGAGACCTAGAGAGAGATGCATGTAATGGTAGGACTGCAGTAAACAAAGGGCAATAAGATAAGTGGTATAAAACCCCCAGAAAACTTCTGTTGGCTGTTTCTCTTGCAGATTGGTAACACAATACCAGCAGAGTTCCTGTACTTATTTTCCAAACACTGATCTATTCTGATGTCTGGAAAAAGCCACATGGTTAATGCTGTCTTCCCACAGGTACCTTAGCATAGGAAGGCAGCACTGTGCTTACTGTTATAGACAGGCATACTAGTTACAGGATGGATATAGGGCTATGCCAGAAATTGTCAAGCCTGCAGCAAATAAGAGACAACATAAGGTGAAACAGTGAAAAGTAAATGAAAATGTAACATATCCACTTCACATTAAGAATCCAACTGTCCTGTGGAGGACACCCATATGTTCCTCACTGGTAGCAGGTCTGAATGGTCTGTTCATAAGAAAGAGTTCTCTCAGCCTTGCAAAAGCTTCATGACAATTTAATTACCTAATGACAGTCTTTTTCCTTTAAGGAAATAAAAAAATTATTAAAAAAAATTATAATTGCTCTCTATTTCAGCAGTTCAGTTAAAGACCAAAGCCAACCCAGTGATGATTTCTTCTTAACTATCTAAAAGAATAGCTGTTTCTTTATCACTTCACTAATAAATCCTTGTTTAACAAGAAATCCATGTAGGCTTCTCTGTCCCAAACAAGTTAACATTTGGGTTTACTTTGTGTTTTTCTTTATCTAACAACATGATTACTTCTAAGATTAATAGTTTGTCTGAAATTTTCAGAAATTGAATACACTTTTCCATCAGTTTGGAACAGTCAGCTTGAAGAAAAAAACACAAACTTAGCAAACTGATATATTTCTGACAAAAAAAAAAAAAACCAAAAAACAAACAAAACTCCCCCCCCAAAATCCCAACAGATAACTGGCACTTCAAATTTAGATGACCAGAGGGTTTGTCTTTGATGTTCTGAATCTGATCAGTTGAANCTTCACATTAAGAATCCAACTGTCCTGTGGAGGACACCCATATGTTCCTCACTGGTAGCAGGTCTGAATGGTCTGTTCATAAGAAAGAGTTCTCTCAGCCTTGCAAAAGCTTCATGACAATTTATTTACCTAATGACAGTCTTTTTCCTTTAAGGAAATAAAAAAATTATTAAAAAAAATTATAATTGCTCTCTATTTCAGCAGTTCAGTTAAAGACCAAAGCCAACCCAGTGATGATTTCTTCTTAACTATCTAAAAGTATAGCTGTTTCTTTATCACTTCACTAATAAATCCTTGTTTAACAAGAAATCCATGTAGGCTTCTCTGTCCCAAACAAGTTAACATTTGGGTTTACTTTGTGTTTTTCTTTATCTAACAACATGATTACTTCTAAGATTAATAGTTTGTCTGAAATTTTCAGAAATTGAATACACTTTTCCATCAGTTTGGAACAGTCAGCTTGAAGAAAAAAACACAAACTTAGCAAACTGATATATTTCTGACAAAAAAAAAACAAACCCAAAAAACAAACAAAACTCCCCCCCCAAAATCCCAACAGATAACTTGCACTTCAAATTTAGATGAACAGAGTGTTTGTCTTTGCTGTTCTGAATCTGATCAGTTGAAACATATTTGAAGTAATCAAATCAGCAGATTATGGAGTAAACTTCCCTTTTGGAATTCCTGCTGCTGCCAGTCTTCTTGAAATTGGTCATATAATCTGCAAAGGAAGGCAGGGATATTTGTACTATTATCTTAATAAAACCCTAAACAGTTGCCCAAATGATATCTTTGCTGCAGAAGTGACTGTCCTAACTGCAGCAGCTCTGGAGGTGTGAAACGGCAAGAACAGTCTGGGCTGTGGTCTGATTTTGAGAGAAGATCTCAACTTCCCTCAGCCTGATCAGGTTGACATCAGTCCTGACTTGAGCAGGAGTCTGATTTAGGTCATCCTCAGAGTTTCTTTCCAACATAAATTATTCTATGTGTTCATTAGATGTATAAAAAATATGATTAATTCTTTTGCATTGTAAATTGTCTGGGTTTTTATTTGGCATAAAGAATCACCTGTAGAACAGTTGAATTCTGGTCATATAGAAAAGAGTAAAAATCCATCAGCTTTAAATGCTGGAAAATAACCCACTCCCCACTCCAGTATAATAGGAAATGTGAAGACTGGATGTGAAAAAGTGAAACTGGATTTCTGCAAGAGGCAGATCCCCTGCCAGTTCTGAGATACAATCTTCGGGGAAATTAAAGAGATGACTGACTCAGTGTAATGCACAGTGTGCCTGTACAACCAGTAAATCAAAAGAGACATTGTCACAATCCATTCTCTTTTCTCTTATCTAGCAGATGATTTTGTTTTCATTTGCAGTACAATACAAGAAATGGAATTTCAGTGACAGACTACTGACTGCACAGGCTTCAAACAAAGACAAGAAAATGTTCTTTAAATGTTGCAGGAAATAAATCACAGATGTGGTGATACTTATCCTGTTAATGTTGAGATTTTTCACTGGGTTGATACATTTATCATGAATATGATTGTATGCATTGTGAAGGTTTCTGGTTCATAAATCTTGAACTGAAGATCTAAATGATGTAAATGTCCCAGACAGTGGCCAAAAAGTGGATGATAAAAAGTTAATCTATAAATAAGACTGCAGTACTTCTATCTGGATTAAGGGGAATTGAACAAAATGTGAAAATCAAATTTTATGGACCTATTGGTATTGGTTTGGTAAATAATTGATGTTAGCAGATAAAGGATTTTTTTTTAAATCTCTAATCTTATTTATTTTAACAGTATGTTATTGAGAGATAAATATGATGAATGTAAATGCCGGGGACCTCAGAAAATCCTACTAGTGGTTTTGCATTATGATTTTTATTTAAAATGTTGTCTTTATTAATATTCATATTAATATGAAATCATAGTACTACTTTATCAGATGTGGACCCTTCTTATTACTAGAAAGTCATCATGAGCAGAATATATTGTGGAGGGCTGATGTTGGCCAGCTGCCAGATCCCTACCCATTCACTCTCTCACTCTCCCTCCTCAGGAGTACAGAGAAGAATAAGATGGACAAGCTTGTGTGGGTTGAGGTAAGGAGTTTAATAAGAAAAGCAGAAGCCACATGTAGAAGGAAAGGGAAGGAAAGGGAAGAAGGGAAGCTTAAAAAAGGATGAAATTTATTCACTACTTCATAGCAGCAGACAGATGTCCAGTGACTTCCTTGGAAGAAGGGAATCAGTATATATGACAATTGCTTTAGAAGGCAAGCACCATAACCATAAATCTCCCTCCCAACTCTTTCTCATCCTCTCTTTTATGGCTGAGTATGATGTATAAGGTATGGAATATATTTTTGGTCAGTTCAGATAAGGTGTTCCGGCTGTTTCCCCTCCCAGCGTCTTGCCAAACTACAGCCCACTGGCCTTCTGTATGCTGGGTTGGAGAGTGAGCACTGCTCAGCAATAGCCAAAACATCAGTATGTTATCAACACCAAATAGAGATGTGCAGTATTATGTCTGATGTAAAGCTGTGACCTGTGTTGGAGATAGGTATCTTTTTTGTTTGCATAAAATTGTGTGTAAAAGACATTTAAAAAACACTGAGTGAGCAGTATATCTGATGTATAGCTAGCAAAGTATTTATTTTGAAAAATAATAAAAATTTAAAGAAATATGTATATAAATGTTAATTACAAATGGGATTTTAAAGACCTGAAATTTAATCATACTCTCCTTCTAGCCATGAGTTTCTAGTATTTTACTGCCTTGTACTTCATAATGGTGTGTCCATTACTGTGTTGCTGGCAGGGTGAGGTAAGAAGTGAGACAAACACGCAGTGCAGGGAGAGCGCAGCTTTACTCGTGATGTCCGACGATCCCAAAAGAGAATTCATAACAATCTCTCCATTTTTATAACCTCCAGTGCCCACCCATTACACCTTAGCCAACTAAATTCTATCTTACTATTATGCCCCTCAAACACCCAACAGGATGGTCCCTTATTACCTATCCCCACCCCCATTCAGCCCCTACCAGGCCTAGAAGCCCAGCTCTTATGTTTTGACTTACTACCCCCGTTATCTATATAGAAGAATGCAAACATGAAAGACAGATTGTTCTTGACCCTTAATATTCTAAGCTACCCAGCCGCCTAGCTATAGTGAATTCTCAAATCTGAAGCATACCCCTTAAGGCATCAACTGCTTGAAAATGAGCTGTTTACTGTCTTCTTTAAAAGACGAAATATTGTTGTACAAGGCTTACAATACTTGTTTTTACCCGAGGAATTACATTCTATCTTACCTGTTTCTAACTAGGCACTTCTAACCATTCTCATATTCTCACCTGCTCTCAGAATGTAGGGAGAATTTTTTCAGTGTTTTTTCCTGAGCAGAAAGAAGGGTTTAGAATAGCTCTGCCAAGTCATTCAGCAATCTTATATTTCTTCTATTCATGCAGAATAAAGACATAGTAATCAAAATGAACAAACACAAAATAATTTAAAAGCAACTTAAAATACTGAAGACAAGAAGGACTTTTCCTGGTGTTAAACACATGCAGATTATCTTCTAAATCAAGAGCTTCCCATTATTTCAGCAACACAAGGAGTTCAGAGGTCAACCCAGGAAGTGTTCAGATCTCTTGCACTTTCACTCTGAGATATATTTGTGTGAGATCGCCAGGATTCATAGAAAGACAGAATCATAGAATTGTTTGTGTGGAAGAGACTTGAAGATCACCTACTTTCAAAACCCCTTCCATGGACAGGGATGCCACCCACAAGATCAGGCTGCTCAGGGCCGTGTCCAGTCTGGCCTTGAACACTTCGTGTCCTAAATAAAATGTATCTGTGGAAATGAAGGCGGCAGTCCTTCCAGAGGCAGTGTGTCTGTGGAGAAGTCCTCCCAAAGGGGGTCCTCTCAGGCTGAGGAGGATGAAAAGCAGTGGGACCTCAGGGAACTCCGCGGAGGAAGAGACAGCAGGCAGCAAAAGTCTGGCGGGGGAGGGGGAAAGTCCTCAAAGCCGTGTTGAGTAGAGATGCCCTGCCTTCAGCAGGGGGCCAGTCCTCTGTCCCACAGATATAATCCCAGCCCCTTTCCAGCATTCATTGTGGGTCTCCGGGGCTGATGGGAAAAAACCCAGGCAGGGGGTTTAATTACAAAATCTCCTACATAATCAATAAGTCAACTTCAGAAATACCATAAAATAGATTGGTGGTGTTCCTGAAGCTGGGGTGCATCCAAGGTAGTGATCCCAAGATATCCTTGTTAAAGACGCTATTTGCTTCAGCTAATAAGATGTAAATGATAACTTTCAGGCAGTATAAAATTGAATCAGATTATCATTAAACAGTAGCATTTTGAAATATTTTCCATAATGAGCATCAGACAAAGATAGAATATTTACTCCACAGTTTATTTAGTTCTAGTTATATCTGTCCTGCTAACCATGTATTCAACTTTAGATTTAACTTACTGTTTTAATGGAATGTTAATTGCTGTTTACTCATTCTTGTAAAGGCTTCTTACTGGCAAAGTTTTGTCATGTAATCTCTTACACTATTTGGAAATATCTTTTTCGATCTTATGTCTAAGTAGAAGGTAAATTTTTTCAGTTAGAATGGTATTTTCCAAGCTGTATATTTTAATGTAAGTATGTCACTGATCTTTGTTGCAGTTTGAGATGTGTGTAGGCTTGTAAGGACATTTTATGAATGTTAGACCTTCACTCTAGTAATCTAAACTGTACCAGTGTTTAAACATGAAAATCCGTATTGTGTCATATCTCATAGTTTAAGAATCCAATAAAGATGAGTTTAAAGTTAACCAACTACATTTACATTTAACCAAACTGAAATCTGTAGAAGATGATTCAGCTGATTCAGATGTGTTCTTGCACATTAACAAAGTAGGCTAACAGGTACGCAGTATCAGTGTGTTACCGACACTGTTTTGGTCACAAATGTAAATGACAGCACCATATGAGATGCTATAAAGAAAATTGACTCTATCTCAGCCACACCCAGTGCAGATGTTCATGATAAATGAGAATTATGTTGTAAAGTGCTTGTTTTTCTCTAGTGACTGTGGAGAGAAGTGGACTTTTCTAGGGAATCCTAGAATTACTAGCTGAAATTTAGACTTAAAGTTTGTAGTTGAGATTAAATGTAGTATTTGTAACTAACTGACCACAGAAATAAAGCCAAAACCATCAAAGCTTAATGTCTGGGTATCAAAAATGCATGTACGTACATCTGTCTCTCCATTGTTTGATGAGGTGCTAGTACTTTACTTGGGAAAAACTAGGAGAATATTCTTTTCAATGAAGTTCAGACCACAGATTGAGTTAAGAAGTCACAGTAAAAGTATTTGCTTTGTCAGCCAAGTAGTGGAAGAACGGGCTGTCTTCTTCACCATGTTTTCCATGTGAAATTCTTTGTTGCTATTACATGCCATGTCTTGTTAATGACTGGCCCTAGACCCAGTTGTTCTTTAGATACAGTTTTCAAGTAACACAGTAAAGAAACAATCTCCTAAATTTGTTTATTTGTACATTACTTTAAATCTAGTTTTCCACCTGCTCTGCAATCTGCTGCTGATAGTACATTTTGAGTGAAGCCAAATCCTCAAACCAGCTCCTGAGTTGTCAAGCCTCATTTTCCTTCCATTTCTTCTCAAAGGTACCCATGAGCATATTAGATCATTTTTACTTAACAAATCTAGCAGTTTCTATATCTCAGTCTGATTTTACAGACTGCAGCAAGACTGATATAGACCAGTCATCTTAAAAAATTCAAAACCAGACATACATAAAAGAATTATGGAAAGGTTTGGACTTGAAGAAACCTTATTGATCACCTAGTTCCAACCCCAGTGTCATGGGTAGGGATGCCACCCACTAGACCAGCTTGCCCAAAGCCCCATCCAACCTGAAAGACATTTTCTCTTCTTTGCACCTGTAAATAGTTTTAAATAATAACTTTTTCTCCTATGACAGTTTCCTAATTAATTTTGATTAATCTGCAGGATATCAGATATGTGTCTGCAGGCTGTAGAACCTGGATAATGGTCTACAATAAAGTATTTGTAAAGGAAGTGCTTCAGAAGGTTCTTATTTATTACTCATTTGTGGCTGTATCGAATTGTAGTATCCATTCTCTATATGAATAAACTCTTCATTTATTTGGCCTGAATTACTTTTTCTGCCAACATGGTTCTTTGAAAAGTCTAGTAAAGCTGACATATTAATGCTGTTTTTGATCTTCATAAGATCCCTGTGCAGGTATTTGTGCCATTGCTGGTGCATGAGAGGCTGGACAGGACCCAGCAATGTGTGCTTGCAGCCCAGAAAGCCAACTCTATCCTGAGCTGCATATTGCCAGCAGGTCAAAAGAGGGAATTTTGCCCCTCTATTCTGCTCTGGTGAGACTCCACCTGGAGTACTGCATCCAGCTCTGGGGTCCCCAGCATGAGAAAGACACAGAGTAATTGAGTCCAGTGAGTCTACCAAGATGACTCCAAGGGGGATGGAGCACCTCTCTTATAAGGAAAAACTGAAAGAATTGGGTTAGTTCAGCCTGGAAAAGAGGAGTGACCTAATTGCAGCCTTCCAGTACCTGAAGGGAGCCTACAGGAAAGACAGAGAGGGACTTTTTACAGGAGCATGTAGTGACAGGACAAGAGAGAAGCTGTTGAAACTCTGTTGCTCCTCTGTATCCAGTGAGTTGTACCAGAAGTCTTGAGACCCAAGGATTATATAGGTTCAGGTGGGAATACCCAGTACCTCCCTCATGGTGGGGATTTTCACAATGGGTGGTTTAACTCTGTGAGTCATGAGGTATTTTTGGACTTTTTGATAATCTAGTTCATTGTAACTACCTATTATGCCAGTGCAGCTGAGTCCATCAGCAGAGAAAAGTCCTCCAGCTGGGTGTGAAGGTGTTAACGCCTCCTCTAGGGGGACCTATCACAGCTGTGTCATTGGTGTTAAAAGAGACACTCTCCTGCTTTACAAGGTTTGTCTCTTTCCTTATTTATTGTGGCCTGAGGTCTCAGTTGTGCCCTGGGAAGCTGCTAAAAATGATTCATTAGTAACAGTCCCTCAGAAATTAGACAGAGGGTGTAGAATATACAGTTTTGGTTATACTCACATAGTGATAAACTGGTCCCGGCCCCTGTAATTAGAACCCTCTGAGCATTCAGTGCCCTCCTAGCCAGAGTGATAGGTGCCACAGTCAGTCAGGAGCTTCCGGGGGTTTGGTGCAGGAGTTCTGCCAGGAGGCCCTTCCTTGGTTTGATAGGCAGCCATATTGTCCTCAGCCATTTCTGCTGCAAAACGCGTGCTCTTCTTGGGCAGCCCTGGACATGAGCTTTGCAGCAGCAGTCCCAGCCCTTTTCTAACACATACAGAGCCTGCTTTGTTCTGACCCAAATGATTAATGAAGTGAGATTCAGATCCAGGATCTCACACTTGTCTTACAGAGAATAATCAAAGAAATACTTATTTTTTTAAAGATCAGTTAAGTTGAATCACCTGTTCTACAACCTTGATGCTTCTGTAGTTTTTTTTTTTTTTGCAATTTGAACAATCATGATAAAAAGATTCAGATTGGTCTAGATAACTTAAAATAGTCATTAAAGGACCTACACTGTCACTGTCTCACA
>VYZS01020545.1:0-28808 GCA_013400695.1 Neodrepanis coruscans | reverse complement strand
TATGTGTCTGCAGGCTGTAGAACCTGGATAATGGTCTACAATAAAGTATTTGTAAAGGAAGTGCTTCAGAAGGTTCTTATTTATTACTCATTTGTGGCTGTATCGAATTGTAGTATCCATTCTCTATATGAATAAACTCTTCATTTATTTGGCCTGAATTACTTTTTCTGCCAACATGGTTCTTTGAAAAGTCTAGTAAAGCTGACATATTAATGCTGTTTTTGATCTTCATAAGATCCCTGTGCAGGTATTTGTGCCATTGCTGGTGCATGAGAGGCTGGACAGGACCCAGCAATGTGTGCTTGCAGCCCAGAAAGCCAACTCTATCCTGAGCTGCATATTGCCAGCAGGTCAAAAGAGGGAATTTTGCCCCTCTATTCTGCTCTGGTGAGACTCCACCTGGAGTACTGCATCCAGCTCTGGGGTCCCCAGCATGAGAAAGACACAGAGTAATTGAGTCCAGTGAGTCTACCAAGATGACTCCAAGGGGGATGGAGCACCTCTCTTATAAGGAAAAACTGAAAGAATTGGGTTAGTTCAGCCTGGAAAAGAGGAGTGACCTAATTGCAGCCTTCCAGTACCTGAAGGGAGCCTACAGGAAAGACAGAGAGGGACTTTTTACAGGAGCATGNACTAATGAATCATTTTTACAGGAGCATGTAGTGACAGGACAAGAGAGAAGCTGTTGAAACTCTGTTGCTCCTCTGTATCCAGTGAGTTGTACCAGAAGTCTTGAGACCCAAGGATTATATAGGTTCAGGTGGGAATACCCAGTACCTCCCTCATGGTGGGGATTTTCACAATGGGTGGTTTAACTCTGTGAGTCATGAGGTATTTTTGGACTTTTTGATAATCTAGTTCATTGTAACTACCTATTATGCCAGTGCAGCTGAGTCCATCAGCAGAGAAAAGTCCTCCAGCTGGGTGTGAAGGTGTTAACGCCTCCTCTAGGGGGACCTATCACAGCTGTGTCATTGGTGTTAAAAGAGACACTCTCCTGCTTTACAAGGTTTGTCTCTTTCCTTATTTATTGTGGCCTGAGGTCTCAGTTGTGCCCTGGGAAGCTGCTAAAAATGATTCATTAGTAACAGTCCCTCAGAAATTAGACAGAGGGTGTAGAATATACAGTTTTGGTTATACTCACATAGTGATAAACTGGTCCCGGCCCCTGTAATTAGAACCCTCTGAGCATTCAGTGCCCTCCTAGCCAGAGTGATAGGTGCCACAGTCAGTCAGGAGCTTCCGGGGGTTTGGTGCAGGAGTTCTGCCAGGAGGCCCTTCCTTGGTTTGATAGGCAGCCATATTGTCCTCAGCCATTTCTGCTGCAAAACGCGTGCTCTTCTTGGGCAGCCCTGGACATGAGCTTTGCAGCAGCAGTCCCAGCCCTTTTCTAACACATACAGAGCCTGCTTTGTTCTGACCCAAATGATTAATGAAGTGAGATTCAGATCCAGGATCTCACACTTGTCTTACAGAGAATAATCAAAGAAATACTTATTTTTTTAAAGATCAGTTAAGTTGAATCACCTGTTCTACAACCTTGATGCTTCTGTAGTTTTTTTTTTTGCAATTTGAACAATCATGATAAAAAGATTCAGATTGGTCTAGATAACTTAAAATAGTCATTAAAGGACCTACACTGTCACTGTCTCACAAATTTATATATGTTCTGTGGATTGGGTTCATGAGAAAGCATGAGAAATTTCTTGTGAAATAATAATATTTAAATAGAAAATTGAAAACTGATAAATCAATTTTGTTACCACTCAGTTGTAATTAAGCATTAAATAACCTTTTTTTGAAAGGTTAGTAATTAAAGATCTGTAGTTAAACTTTGAATTCTCTAAAGGAATATCTGGCCTTATTCTGTATTGCAAGTAGACATAAATTTTTCTGACAGAAAAAAATCTTGCACAGTAAATGCTAATCCAAAGTGATTTGGATATGACGCAATTTTTCCCAAGGACTTTTTTTTTTTTAAAAAAAAAAGATTTTTAGGAGGATTTTCTGTCCCAAAATAGCAAAAGAAATTAAAATAATGAAAAAGCCTATGATATGCAGATTTGGAAAGAAAGCTGGAATCACGGTAGAAACAAGCAAAAAAAAATCAAGCTAAGTATTTCTATGTAACTGAATTTTAAAATCAAACCACAAGATTATTTTCAATTTGAGAGCTGGCAAGTTTTTTGTTTTTTTGTAAATACATCTATATTTTCAGATTTATAATTTACCTCCCCCCGCATCTAGTAAAAGCAGTATTTTTCTTCAAGTGATTGCAGGTTCTGCATGACCTACAATTTTATAGTAATAGTAAAATACTCCTGACCATTTTTTACTCCTGGTGACTTTGAAGAAAGAGAGAGGTTCCATGAGCACTAGCAGTACAAGCACACAAGCCAAATCGAATATCTTCGTATCTTCTGTAAAATGTAATGTGAATAAATTTGTAATTGTCATTTAAAGCCTGTGTTAAATCACCTTCTAACCTATAAAGTGTGTCTTCTCATCTTCAGATATTCTGACATATCTCTGCAGCAAAACTTTGGAAATAAAAATGTCAACATTAAAACTTATTACCCTGTACTGCTATAGTAAAACAAACAAATTGACCAAATAGTTTTAGTCTATTTAGCAGCAATTATGCTCTAACCCTAACCCACCACATATTTAGCTATTTTAATGCAAATTATAAGGTGAGTCATATGTCAGATGTCACTGCTTTAAAAATGGACATCCATATGCATGTTGTATGCATCTGTGCTTCCTATCACTTCTCATATTCCAGCTGCATCTGAGAGGTTCAAATACTGGCCTAGCATGTGCTGTAGTGAAGCATCTCACCTTGTTCCAGTCACAAATACATAGGTTCTTGCAATGTTTAGTAAAACATTAGAAGTCCCCTGGTCCGTGTTAATAGGGCAATCCTTTGGTCTCTTGTTCAGCTACAGGATATGAGTGGCTCCTGAAAATAAAGTGTTGAAAGGAGGCACATGGTCCTTGCTTCACCTAATCACTACAGTAGACCCCTGAAATCAAAGTAATATTAGTCTTTATAAAACCTTAAAACATTGTCATTAAATATGGAAACAAAAAATGTGCTTTATTTGTAATAAATTCTTATAAAGAGTAAGATCAAGAATTCTTCACTGTTTTATTTCACATTTTTTATTATGGGCTTACAATTTTTTCTCTTATTTCATTATCCACTAAAATAATCCTATCCTGTAGTATCAAATAGGCATATAAGAGGCAACCCTGTGTTTCATTGCTTCAGTAAAAAGAACCTATTAAACAGTCATAGAGCTGAAGTGGAAGCATAAACAACTACAGATAAACAGCTGCATTGTTTGTGTCTGTGTGAGTATATAGTGGGAGCAGGTAAGCCTGTATTATGGGTATTTACGTAAGCACCTGTTAGCACAGCAGCATTAGAAGTGTTTCTGCAACATATCTTTGGCTGATTACTTTAGCGTTTATTTGCTGCAGAAAGATGCTAAATGCAGTCTGTGGCCTTTGTTTTTCCTTTTTATTCTGACTAAACAGAATATACATTTCTATGATACGCATAGCACATGAAAAGCAAAAATCCTGGAAAATTTATAAAAGATGTCTCATAGACCTAATAAATTTGAAAAATCAATGGTTTAATTCTTTTTTCAGGCACCTTTTATGCTTTTATCCAGACTATCCTACCATCACATTGGCTTGTAGTGGAATCTGTAGGGGTACTACATCATTTTCATTGCAGCACTTACATAATGATGGAGAAAGGTGCTCATCTGAGGGAAGGAGTCTGGGTTCAATTCCTGATTTATCCACTAGTTGTCTCCAATTTTACTTATATAGTTTAGAGTTTGACACACACATAAAAAATGTAGGTGTAGCAAATCCTGTCATTTAAACTCACTGGAAGTATGTGCCAGCACTCATCAAAGTTTACCAGGGAGGCTTCATTCCTTCTGTAGTGGAGTTCTTAACACTTCTGAATTTGCAGATCCCTAAGATTTTCCCAGTAGAGATTCAGACTCTCACAGCCTTTTGCAGCAGGCCTGTCATTATGAGTTATTTTTTGCAACTCCTTTAGAAGTAAGCTGTTGGCCATTTTCTTATATGGTATCACTGTGCCATAAAAGAAAATCATCTAAATTAACATGCTACTTTGAATTGCTATGAAATCTATTGACAATGGAGACAATCTAGGAAGACTAGCATCCCTAGGCAAAAATTAATCTATATGAATACCACCTGATCCCTAAAGAGAAGTCGACTCTATTGGACATTGTTGGAATAGGGTCCACAAAAATCCACACAGGAAAATTCTACAATTTGCAATAAAAAAAGCTACATACTGTTCCAATTTGCTTAAGCACCTTAATTAGGACTGTACTTGTGATCTAATCCAAACACCTCTCCTGACTAGTGGTATTCATTCCAATTCTCTAAAGACAAAGGAAAGGGAATGCTTCTTTTATATGTGAAAGATACTTGTACAAAACATGGAATATACAGTTACACTTCACTAATAGATGCTGAAAAACACATTTCTTATCCTCTTGGGGAGTGCCATATACAAACCCCTACTTTCCTAATAGAAGTTGTCATCAGCTTTTCTTATTGAGAGTGACAGTGAGGTACAATTCTCTAACTTCGAAGGGTGTTGAACAAGTGTTCCTTGGAATAGGGACTGAATCTCCTGTGTTCCCTACCACATAAGTTATGTGCACACATCTCCTCTACATTAATAGACAGAATTACAATTGCTGCATTTTTCAATGGGCCTTGTCATATAGGCAGCCTTTCAAAGCTAGAAACCACAGAATCTCAGAATCACATACAGAATTAACTAGGTTGAAAAAGACCTTGGAGATCATCAAATCCAACCTACTACCTAACCTTAACCCTAACACCATCTCATCAACTAAACAATGACTCTAAGTGCCTCATCCAGTCCCTTTTTAAACACTTTCAGGGACAATGACTCCACCAACTCCCAGGACAGCCCATTCCAATCACTCTTCCTGTGAAAGACTTTTTCCTAACATCCAGCCTAAACTTCTGCTGACACAGCTTGAGACTGTGTCCTCTCATTCTGTCACTGGTCGCCTGGCAGAAAAGACTGAGCCCCACCTGTCTACAACCTCCTTTCATGCAGTTGTAGAGAGTGATAAGGTCTCTCCTGAGCCTCCTTTCTCCAGGCTAAATAACCCCAGCTCCCTCAGCCACTCTTCACAGGGCTTGCGCTTTAGTCCCTTCACCATCCTCATTGCCCTTCTCTGGACATGTCTTAGCATCTCAGCATCTTTCCTAAACTGAGGGGCCCAGAACCGGACACAGCACTTGAGGTGCGACCTGGCCAGTGCTGAGTACAGGAGAAGAATGACTTCCCTAATCCTGCTGGCCAGACTATTTCTGATATGGGCCAGGATGCCATTGGCCTTCTTGGATACCTGGGCACACTGCTGGCTCATGTTCAGTTTCCTGTCAACCAGTACCCCCAGGTCCCTTTCTGCCTGGCTGCTCTCCGGCCACTCTGTCCCCCAGCCCATAGCCCTGCATGGGGTTGTTGTGGCAAAAGTGTGGAACCTGGCACTTGGACTTGTTAAATCTCATGCTGTTGGATGGATTCTGCCCATCTATTCCCCCTGTCAGGGTCCCTCTGCAGAGCCCTGCTGCCCTCTTACAGATCAACACTTGCTCCCAACTTGGTGTCATCTGCACACTTTCTAATGGAGAATTCAAATCTCCTATTCCTATGGAGAGTGAGCAGCTTCTATATATCCTAGCAGCAGAACTTTAAAATCCTTGAGAACTTTAAAAGCAAAATCCTCAGAGTAAATTAGGCAGCCCTCAGGCCTGTAGACTGATGAGCAGATGTTTTCAGAATCACAGTTCTGTTGCCTGATTTCAAAAAACAGTATATGAAAAAGTTATCCACCAGTTTTTTAAAGTTGCAACATCAGTCCATCAGTCTCAGGTGTTCTGCACCGTGCCATATATCTGTCTTCCTATAGCCAAACTGGTTTTGCCTAGTTCTTTTATGTCTTGGAGATTAGCCTACTGAGCCTCTTGTAGGTGTTACCTCTTTGATGTCTCATGAAGCAAAATACCTGGTTCGGTGCCTCTTAAATCTCTCTGTTCTGGTGTCACAGAAGAAGCTTTATCTATATCTACAAAGCGTGTACCAGGGGTCGTTAGGGACTGAACACAACTGACTGTTGTGCTCTCTCTACTGTTTGCTGGTAGCTATGCATTATACCATCCCCATGATCATATGCTAATTTATAATTTGTAAGACGTCAGGTCTTGCTGTCTCTGTGCACCTTCCAGTTCCCTGTGGCACTGATTCCAATTCCTAGTGATAGAAGAATAGATTTTCAGCTGTGCGAAGTGCTGCCAAGTGTCTCATTTGCCATTCTGTAATGTTAGAGTGGCAAATACAGATCAGGAACTGTATCTGCAGTCTTTTATGTATGTTTTCAGTTATTGTGATGCTCTCTGCCTCTGCTAAATTATAAGTAATGGAAGCTTGCGGTGCCATGTCTAAACACATACTTCTTTGCAGCCTATGTAAATTCCCGTACTGTCACTTGTTCAGCAATGTCAAAGCATTTCACTTTACCAGATGTACTGAGGAAGATGAGTTCCATATAGATAATCAGCTATTTAGGGGTAATGTCAGATAATAAAACCACCTTAGAAAAACGCATCGGCTGCAGAATATGTACTGACTTTTTGTTATTCAACATAAAAGATATCTAGGACTCTAATTTGTCGAGGCCTCTGTTCAGGGCCTCCCTACCTTTGAGGGAGTCAACAGCTCCTCCTAGTTTTGTGTCATTTGCAAACTTGCTTAATATCCCTTCCAGTCCTGTGTCCAAGGCATTTAGGGAAATGCTGAAGAGCACAGGGCCTAAGATGGAGCCCTGCAGAACCCCACTAGTGACAGATCACCAGTCTGATGTCACCCCATTCTTTATTGCCCTCTGTACATGACCCGTGAGCCAATTGCTCACCCACCACATGATGTTTTTAACCAGCCGTTTTGTCCAGAAGGATTGTGTGAGAGACAGTATTGAAAGCTTTACTGAAATCCAAAAAGATTACATCAACTAGTTTCCCTTGATCAGTTGGATGGGTTTGATAAGCAGGACTTTCTATTATGAAGTCATGCTGGCTGTGACCAATGACAGGATTGTCTTTCAGGTGATTTCCAATACTTCCTAGAATAATCTTCTCCATAACTTTACCAGGCACTGAAGTGAGACTGACAGACCTGTACTTTCCAGGCCCCTCCTTCTTGCATACTGGCACAAGACTACTCAAAAATTGAGAGGTTTTGCAATGACATGAGCTGGCTCTTTGAGGATTCTGGGATGAATCCAGTCAGGCCTTGTAGCTTTACAGAGATTCAATTGGAGCAGCAGATCTCACAAAATTTCAGGGTCAACTGGGAGTTGATCGTTCTTGCAGTCATGGTCCTCCAGCTCAGGACACTGAGAACCCCTTGGCCCATCATCCATGTTGAAGACAGAGGCAAAGAAAGCATTAGACACCTCTGCCTTGTCTCTGTTCCTGTTAGTAAGGTGACCATAAACATCCTGTAATGGGCCAATGATATTTCTGTACTGGCTATTGCCATTACTACATTTGAAAAAACTCTGAATATCTCCCACATCTCCAGCTACCTTCAATTCCAGTTGAGCTTTAGAAGCACAAATTTTTTTCCCTAGAGCAGCAAGCAGCATCTGTGTATCCTCCTCATGGCAATGTCCATATGCTTTCCTTTTTTGCCTTATTTTCAAGATACTATTCAGTTACTATTTCAAGATACTTGTTCAGCCAAGCCCACCTTCTGCCTTGGCTGCTTGACTTCTGACATTTGGAAATTGCTTGATCCTGTGCCCTTAGGAAGTGATGTTTGAAAAATTCCCAGCACTGATGGAGCCCAGCACCTGCAAAACCATTTTCCTAAGGGATCTTACTTACTAATTCCCTGAGCAGCCTCAAGTCTCCTCTCCTCATGTCCAGAGCAGTTTGCTGGCAGTTTTCGTCCAGTCAGCAGAGATTTTTAAATTCAATTGTTTCGTGATCACTGAGGCCAAGAGGCCACCAATCTCCACTTCGCTCATGAGACTCACTCTGTTGACAAGCAGCAGATCAAGGAGGATAGCTTTCTAATTTAGCTCCCTTAGGACATGTCCTATATAATTGTCATCCAGGCTTTTTATGAATCTTGTGGTGCGGGTTGAATCAACTATATTTAATTAAGGCATACTTATAGACTGTGATGCACAATTTACAGTAAGCTTCTTGAATGCTTTCATGTTTCAAATTACAGAAAGAACTGCTAGGATGATGTGAGGCTTTCAAGGCCTTCCTGTGTATTTAAGTATTTTGTCCAGCTCATCTGACCTTATTATAAGCCTTCTGATACTTTTGACATTCGTAAAAACAAGTGAATACACTGAGAATTTCAATTTCCATATGGCTTATACCTGGTTTGATATCTCTTCTATTAGGTAATACCCATATTCAGTGATCAATGACCTCACAGCCTTTGTAGATAACCCATCTTGTGTTCAGCAGCCTGCCAAGTGTGGCTGTGGCAGGTCTGCTGTATGTGATGGGGCTATAGGAGTCACCCAAGTGGCCTGTTTTCTGGGAGTATTGTGCAAGTGTTTGCTAACTATACACCTCTAATCATGTATAATGCATACGGGAATGTGTAGCGCATATAAGAAAAGGTGAGAACTCTGAAGTTTTGCATTTGTTTCCCACAGATGGAAAAGATAAAGATATGGTTTGCATTTGAAGACCAGTCCTTACAAGTGACATTTATTGTTGTGCCTTCTTCGTGAATTAGACACCTTCTTAAGGAATGCAAACGTGATAATTTTGTGCCTTCACAGATGCTACATGAACAGCATACCCAAGATACAGGAAAAAAAGGAATTCCAAATGTTTTCCAGTTATAAAGCATATGGGAGAATATGTCTGGGATGGATGTACTCACTGTTCTCAGTCTTCTTCATTTCTGCTGTTGCTTTCTCCCTAGAGCATATTAAATTGTGTCTAAAAATGATTCTGTGCTGTGCATGGATTTGTGCTAGCAAGATCTTCTATCCTGATCTGATATTAAGATTTTAAGAGAACTGGAATAGAAAGTGGGATTAGTTTGAACAGGTCCAGTTACGGGGATATGGTCTGTTAGCTCCTAGATATTGCAGTATTTGGTATATAATAATGGTCAGATTTGAATATGGATAGTCAATATTCAAGACATTTTTTATATGTAACTACATCACTTGTGCACACCCTTAAAGAGGCATAACGTTACATAAGCAATGTTTTAAAGTGTCTTGAAAACAAAGATGTCACTTGTAAAGTTAAAATACAATTGCTTTTGAGGAGAGTCACCTCTTCTTATACTATAGAAGTCTTTTAGTAAAGGATATGTATTAAAAGCTATATTTTTTTCAGAAATGTTTTAATCATGCTCAAGTAACTTTCCTTGGTGAACTTGAAGTTAGAGGTCACATTATCTCATGGGGTTTTAAATCTTATCTCTTGCATTATTTAAGTAGAATGGAAATGCTTCTTTTGGATTTAAATAAAATATATCTATGAAAATACATTGTAAAATCTAGAAACAGTGACATCTCACTGAAATTCTGAAAAGCTTGCTTGCACTGTTGTGGTAAAAAATGTGGCTGTATAACTGAGAGAGTGACAAGTCAAGTGGCTCAGTTATCTTTTTAAAGAGACCTTAAAGATTTTAATTTTTATTCATAAAGAATTTGCAAAGTCACCTATTTCAAGATTGTTGCAATTCCATTTGTTCAAAGGAAGAGGTAAAAAGTATAAAACAGTTTCTACTTCCAGAAGCTTTGCATAATCCTGAAGTCTTTGCCAACTGTTTTTTTAGCACCTTCAAAAGAGACATGGGCTTCAAAATCAGATTCACATTGCATTTCTAACTGGAATTGATCCGTACAGGTTCAGTTCTATATCAAGACTTGACTCTAGCAGAAAAAGTTGTTATGATAGAAATGGGAAACCTTTCATAACCAATCATAAATTTTGTTGCTAATGCAAATTCTTTAAAACTGCATTAAGCAAATGTTATAGCTTACAGTCTTTGTTCTTGTTTCCACAGTGCATACATTATAACAGACTTCATGGGCATCAGGAATGAAAATTTTATGAAGGTAGCTGCAGTTGGGACTTGGATGGGAGATTTTGTCACAGCGTGGATGGTAAGAAACATGATTACATTTTAAAAGGAAAGGAATATATTTGTTGTTTTCAAGGTAGAAGGGAGAGGGGAAGAGAGAAAACTCAATTTCTTGAAGTATTCAGATACTTCAACCCAGAAAAATGAAGTTTACAAAGACATAGTGTCAGGGTATTTAATTAGCCAGAAGAGTTAAAATATAGCAGGTTTTCTGTTCTGTGAGTGGGAATTTTGCCATAGACTTCTGTTAGGATACCACGATCAGGACCTTCTTTGCTATGAAATAACATCATGATTTGCTGTATGGTGAAACATGGAGTAACAGGTAAACAAATTAAACTGAAAGATGGGACAAAGAACAACAGTGATGAGAGCAAGCAAGCAAGCCAGTTACCTGCCAGCATTTGGAAGAAGTGTGTTTGGTGTGAAACTAGCAGATTAGGTTTGTATCTAACTTAGGATTCAGAAAAATAAAGTTTTCATTTGTATCATACTTGTTACAAAGGCTTTCCTCTGAAATACGTCCTAGCCAAAAATCAGCTTAGTTGAAGAGAAGCAGAAAATGGCAGCTAACTGGGAGAAAAGTAAAGTGTGTGCATATTTTAATTGTTCAGGAAAATAATTTCTTAAACACAAAGTAATAAAAGGTGGGGGTTTTTTTAAGATTAGGTTTTTATGAATAGTGAAGGTAAGAGTTTTAGCACTTGAATTTTAATATAGTCTCCTATCCTCTGTGTATTTGGAACATACTGTACAAAAGACAGAAGGGGAAAAAAAATGCATGAAGGATTTTTTTCAACATGTTCAATATGTGTCAGTGGTTTGCCTGAAACACAAGAAGAAAGTATAGAGAAAATAATTTTTCCATTTTTACAGTAAAAACATTGAAGAATTGGTGCATTGACCAATGTCGACATGTGGCTTTTTTGTGAATTGGTAATAAAATTCATGGGTGCTTCTGAAAACCTTTAACTTCACCCTTTTTTTTTTAGTAGGTTTCTCAGCTTTATTCCACTATTAAAGAAAGGATGATGCATAAGCTAAGCAGAATTGAGAAAGGTCATGTTCATCACACATATGTGACTTAGAGGTCCAGTTATAGATTATGTACAAGTTGCACTACACTAGGAATGTGGTTTTTTTTTTTAGTCCCTCTCTTCTTATTTCTATGAGAAAAAACCTGTTACCTGCACACTGTATAAAGCATGGAAATGTTAATTCAAGAGACATGAGAATCCTTTTCAGTGTACTCAGAGCCCTCTTGGGTTTTTTCAGTAGGGGAGGCGTGCCACAGCAGATTCCAGGGATGGATAGAGTTATCAATGGAGAATAGGAGAGACAACAGAGGTGGTTTGGATGGAGGAGACTGTTTATTTAAATTAGGGTGGTTCTACTAGTTTTCAGGAAGAGTAGAGGACATGAGGGTCAGTGTGTTTTAGGAGTATTAAGAGATGTAGTGATGGGTGTTTAGATCTTCAGAGCAAAAGAGAATAATGATATTGCTTCTGCAACACAAATCTCTAGGCAAAGTATACAAACAAGTCAATGGAATTACAATGTTTAAGGGCAGCTAAGCTTAGGAACATCAAATAAAGCTACAGTTTCTGGTGGAGAGGTATTATAATGTAGGATAGAAGATTGGACATGTACATTGGTGAATGGGCATGTACATTGGTCCGAAACTCCCATACAGTCTAACCTAAGCAATCCATCTTAGGCTCTATGAATAGAAATTGTCATGTTATTTATATTTGAATTTGCTTGACTTCATGTATGCAAATTCCAGCATGGACTTGATGTCAAAGTGATAGGAGTCACTGGTGATAATGTGATATTCTTATATTTTCTGACCTTTCCCCATCCTGCTAAAAAACAGGAAAGGTTCCTGTAAAGGAACCTTTGCACATCTTCATATTCACAGCATTGCTTATATTTTCTAATGTTTTGAGTAGTTTCTTTAAAGAAGCCGCCCATCCATAGTGTCCAAAGCAGAAAATAAAAATAAAAATGAAGATGTAGCTTCACTTCACTGTGTTTGAGTCATACTGGAATTAAGATCTTATTTCCTATTTAACTGGAAAGTTTGAGAATAAGCAGAAATAAAGCAGAACAGATGGGATTCCATTTTAAAAACGAGCAATCAATAAAAAATAGTTTTACCCTAGTACAGTGAGGGGTGGATTATTAAATCAGGAAAGTGATTGAAATGGGAAAATATGTTTTGGATTGCTGTGTGTTTTGCATTGAAAAGGCAGAAGTAAGCCTTTTCCCCCAATACTTCCTTGCTGTTTAGTTTGGTGACAGGATCTGACTCAATTCTGAATAAAATCAGCAATATTCTTTCCATTGCATGTAATGAGAATTGGGCCATGCTATGGATGCACAGGAGCTTCTCCTTTGTACCTCTGGACAGGAACGTCTGGTACTAAAAAACATCTTTGTTGACATCTGTAGTAAGTTATATTAACCATTGTTCTAAATATACCTGTGAAGAAGGGAATGGATTCAGTACAATGTCTCTGAACTTTTCCCTCTTTGAAGCCACAGAAGTATGTCTTGCACCTGCTTTGACATGCTGTCCTTCTCCCATAAAAAGTGCATTCTGTTCTCATGGAGAGAGTGCTCTTGAGGAAGACACCACAAGGTTTGGCCCCGTAGGAAAACTTTGATCCACCCATACAAGCCTATAAACTAGCAATTTTGGCTGCCTTCTGGGAGAGTGCAAGCAAGCTGAGGAAGGAGCTGATTCCAAAGCTGAATCTCTGATGGTTAGATTTGAGTGATCTCTCTAAAGATGAGCAACATGTTGCAGCTGTGTTTTTTGTGAGGGACACTGTCCTGATCATGTGTGGTAAGGCATACTCAGAGGATACTTACAGGAATGCATAGCACTGAACAGTGACACAGAGGGCAGAGTACAATCAGAACCTCCTCTGTTCTTTACAGCTTCCTGGTGATGTAGAACAGTCTGCTTTCAGACTGTCAAAACTACTGTTCTCCACTTTAGGTGAGGGCTTTTTGGGCTCTCTAAAGATTAGATATTTGCTCTGTGCTGTCAGTGATACACCACATTGAGACATTTGCTCACTGACTGCCATTTCCATTTAAGACATACCTCTGCTTCCATACCCTATACATGTGTAAGAGTCTAAACAGTAGAAATTTAGAAATTTGTTACATCTTTCTTAGATCTTGCTTGCTAGGATTATCAGAAGCTGAAGCAGTTATCTTCAGCCAGTGTCTGGCACTGATCTCTATGAATGAATCAGACTGATTCTCTTGACACGAGATCGTATTCCCATTTACCTTCCTTCTGAAATTACAATAATTTAAGTGAGACTCTTTTTTCTTGTGTTAGTTGCTAGAGAAAACAGAGCGTTTGAGAGATTACTGAGCAGCAGAGTCTCTGCCTGCTCCTATCGTCAGAAAAAATTATGAACTCAAGGGATCATTTAGTATATTATTCATCAAAGTAGTATCAACCAAATCTGTACCACCATATTCCTTTTAACAATGAGAAACAAAGAATTTTCTCATCCCTGAGCTTTAGCAGAGTATTTAACATAGTATAAACTGAATTATTATTGCAATTCCTGGCTGTTGTTTTTGACACTTTCACTGGACTTCAGTTTGACTTCTCCCTTCCTTGGGACCATGAAGACTCATAAAACTGTTTCTGTCTTTCATGATCTTAGCAGACAAATTAGTGGAAAGTTAGGAAGTAGCACTGCCAGCATAGTCTGGATAGCAGGGTTGTAGACCACTTGTTCCACGGATCCAGGACTGACACAGACACATTATATCCACTTGTGTTATGGGGCAGAGCAAGGCCAGGAGTGCTGCCACCACCACCCAGCCCACAGCTCCTGACCCAGCCTGGCCCAAGCTGGGCTGGAGCTGGGGCTGAGAGACTCAGCGCTGCCGTGCTGGCCCGTGGCTCGGGCTTGGGCCAGTCCTTGGCACCTCACAGCATAGCAGGGCATGGCGGTGGAGTGGGCCTGTGAGTGCAGAGTGCAGCGGAGGAGATAGTGGTGCCTCTCCCGCCCATTTCCCTGCGACTCCCCACTGGGTGGAGGATATGGTGAGGCTGTTATTTGGCCAGCCTGGCCCAGTCTGGCACTCACCGCTGTGATGGAGCTGGGCTAAGGCCAGGAGCTGCAGTGCTGAGCGTGGCTTGACTCACCAGTGCTTTGCGGTGGCAGCAGCTCCTCCTGTGATAGGCGGTGAGTGCCCTGCAGGCAGAGCAGTCATAACCTTGGCACCACAGCATGGAGTGGTCCTGCAACAGTGGGCACAGTGGCTGCTCTGGCCACCCTGCATGCGATTCCCCGCAGTGCTGGCAGGGAGGCTGTGGCGGCAGCCCCTTCCCACGGCAGATGCTTCCCCGAGCAGTTTGGTGGCAATTGCTGCCATATTTGCCTCATGGTGAGGTTCGGAGAGGGGACAGCGCCCTGTGCCATGTGACACCAAAACGGGCTGCTGACCAATGGAAAAGCGAAGCGCACAGGAAAAAGAACAGTAGAAAAGACAAGAACAGACACCCTATAAAAGGAGCAGAAATGGAAGACAGCACTCTCTCTCTCTGTCGGCACGGGCAGCAGCATGGCATTGTTGCCATCAGGGCGAGATAAGAAGCGAGACAAACACACAGTGAAGGGAGAGCGCAGCTTTACTTGTGATGTCCAATGATCCAAAAAGAGAATTCATAACAATCTCTCCATTTTTATAACCTCCAGTGCCCACCCATTACACCTTAGCCAACTAAATTCTATCTTACTATTATGCCCCTCAAACACCCAACAGGATGGTCCCTTATTACCTATCCCCACCCCCGTTCAGCTCCTACCAGGCCTAGAAGCCCAGCTCTTATGTTTTGACTTAACTACCTCTTTATCTATACAGAAGAATGCAAACATGTGAAGGACAGGCCGTTTTCTACCCTTAATATTCTAAGTTACTCAGCCACCCAGCTATAGTGAATTCTCAAATCTGAAGCATACCCCTTAAGGCATCACTGCCACAAAGACAGCCATGGATGACGATATTGCCGCGCTCGTTGTTGATAATGGTTCTGGTATGTGCAAGGCCAGTTTCGCCGGGGATGATGCTCCCCGTGCTGTCTTCCCATCCATCGTGGGTCGCCCCAGACATCAGGGTGTGATGGTTGGTATGGGCCAGAAAGACAGCTACATTGGTGACGAAGCCCAGAGCAAAAGAAGTATCCTGCCCCTGAAGCATACCCCTTAAGGCATCAGCATGACCACAGCTCGAGCAGTGGATCACGTGGCTTCATGTGGCAGTGACAGCAGTGTGGTATCTCTTCCCTTGGGTCCCCTGGGATTTCCTTTCACTCTCTTTCAATTTTTCAGCAGCTCCGGAGTGGGACCCTGCCACATCACCTTCCTGGCTCTGCCCACGTGGCAGTACTCTTTCCTCTCCCTCCACAGCCCAGCAGCTGGCTGAGAGCAGCAAAGGGGTTATTCTTTTTTTGTGTGTTACTATTGCTGGGTTATTGTCTGTTACTGGTTTATGCATATAGTATCCCATAGATTCAATAGTCTTTTGTTGTCTCTCATCTTTCAGTAATGCCCCCTAGTGTCCAAACCAGGACAACTTGTATAGATGAATGGATGGAGGTAGAGACTTTCTATGTAAGACTTCTTCCCAGGACATAATATTGGGATTTCAAAGTGTTAATACTGACTGGTGAATCTATATCTGCCTTTCCTTATTAGGGGATAATGACCCCCTTATACACAAATTTCCTGGGCTTCTGTGACATTTTTTAGGGAAAAGGGTCACTTCATTATGTGATCATGCCTACACATCCTGAAATACAAGTTCTGGTGGAATGCTGCTCTTCTTGATAAAGCTTATCTGTTCTTCTGCAAGAAGGACTTTGTGTTTTCTGAGACTTTCAGCATTAGCTGCAAATGCTCCAGGAAATGTACTTACCTGGCTGAATGGACTGGGTTTTCAATCTTATAATTCCAGAGGACAAATCTTACACCATTTTGTGTTCTGGCATTGCTAGTTGTGAAAGAAATAGATTTAGTCCACTTTTTTCTTTCATCCACATTTCTCTATTAAAATTTTTTCGTCTTCATCCTATGGTGAAGAAGGCTTCTGTATTTTCTCATTTTATGTGACTAACATGTCTTACATTGGCGTTCACAGTGTAGCCAGTAGAGGGGCATATGACTGGTTCATAAAGAACACTCTAGAGGGCTGAAACTTGTTCACAGGGTCCTTGATTCTACTGACATAGTAGCTGACAGGTTTGAGTTAATAGTTACTGCCGTGCAAACACACAGTAAATAAATCTGTAGAGTCCTAAACCTGAACAACTTTCTGTCATGTACACTATGTTAGAACTCACCGTATTAGATGTTCTTACACCTGTAAGAACATAACAGTTGAACCCAGTCAGGCCAAAAATCCATCCAAATTAGTATCCTACCTACGAGCACAAGCCAACCAGGAGAGGAAGAACAAGCCAATGATGTATGGTAGGGTCCTTTAATGCTCTCTTGAAATGCATGCAATTTTGTGTATATAATAACTCTTGATCCTAGAATTGTTTTGCCCTCTGTCCATCACTGCATTCTTTCAACTACAAAGAATTTCATCTGCCATTTTATTGCCTAGGAACTTTCTTCCATAAGCATCTTTCCTAATTCTTCACAGTCAGCAAGCCATCATCCTTTTCACTGTGTAGAAGTTAATATCATTATAAAGCTTTCTCACCTCACTGCTCACCCATTTTACCAGGTTGCTTAGGAATATGATGAATAACTGCATCCGCTGCAAAAATCCCTGTGGAACTCTCTCCATTTCTAGAATTGTCTGGCTAACCTACTTACCTTCTGTTCCCTGTCTTTTAACCAGTTATTTATCAACATAATGACCTTCTCTAAAGCTGTGAATGTTGAGTTTCCATAGAAGCCTTTGATGAGGAGTTTTTCACAAGCCTATCAGGAAATTCATGTTGGCCTGTTTCAAACACATATCCTTTATCCATGAGCTTTGTTACTTCATTAAGTAATCTTGTTCTGAAGCATCCCCATTCCTCATATTGACAGAGCCAGGCACTTAGTGCTCCTTCCACAGCCTCAGACATTCCTGATGCCATTAGAGAGGTACTCTGACAGTGTTGGGTGATCCTGAAAGTGCTGTTTGCAGGAAAGAGCAAGTCACAGCTTGGGAGCCGTGAATGTGTGAAACAGTATTTGAGCCATTTTCATGTGACTTATCAGTGAATGACAGTGAGCTTATCACCTCATTATCATTATTTTTTTCTGTCCTTTTCCCTCAACACGTCTTTGTCTTATGTCCTGGACATTATTTTGCAGGTGAAAAAAATTAAGGTGGGAATATCTTGTTTTGTGTGTTCTTGCATGTAGCAGAATGGTAAATAGAGACTGAATATGGTTGTTGGTATTATTCTGAAGACAGAAATGTCACTGCTTGTGGTAAGACCTATATTCTGAGTATGGGCCTGGATTTCATGTTTCGGAGAACATCAACCACAGATACATAGCCTCCCTTTCCTGAAATCCAGTTGAACAGGGAGAGTCTTAGTAACTTTTTGGTATTTTTATAGGTGGAATTTTTGAATCATAGTTTTGGACACAAGAACATGTGTCTGCTAAAGTAATTCTTTGAATATGGGCCCCTCTTGATCTTCTTGATGGGAAACACCTTTTTTTCCCTTCCCTGCTGTACAGGCAGTGGACATAATCTAGTTACTGTAGGTCGGGATAGAAGAGTTCAGCTGCCCCAAATGTATACTTACATGGCTCTTGATTTTCGACATTGTAGATGCTCCTCTGGTCTTTCTTTATAAAATTGAATCATACTGGTCTAATATACTGTACAGTGTAGGTAGAAACAATGAAGTGCATGTATTACACTTTAATAAACCCATCACTTGATCTTATCTTCTGGTTACCTGTTACCTCTAGACTATGCTTTGTGTACTTTCTTCTATATTAATTTTTGTAATGAGAATAGATGTTTACTTACTGCTATTAGAACATTTTTAGTGGCTTTCAGTCTATTGGCTAGAGTATCTTTTGGCAAGAGTTTTGAAACTGTTTGGAGATACTTTTGACTTTTGCTGTTGTGATCATGAAAAACATTTATTTGTAGAATAGGAGAGCAAGCTAATCAATTATTTTGAAGTGCTATCCTTGTGTCTATTAAGAGAAAATATTATTCTTGTCCTCATTTGCTCTGAGCTGTTACTGTCTGTGTCAACATTCTAGAGTATTGAAGGATTCATTACCATTCTGCAGAAACTAGCTCTGTTTTATTTACTCTCACAATGTGTATGTGTTGCTAGGGTGTGTTCACATGAAGTGAGCAACACTGATGCTGTGAATACTGTCATGTTGCTGAAAATAGCAGACACACTAAATTATGGAGTGAAAATAGATAAAGAATAAAATACTAATGTGAATAAAATTAAAATCCTCTTTAGCACAGGGAAGGACACCAGTGCAAAATATATGCTGAAAGAAAATATAATAATCATCATCAGAAGAAATAAACTTCCTGGGATTTTGTATGTAACTTCTAAATTAAAATAATAGCCACAAATATTCACACTAAAATTTATGTGAGTGTTAAGAAGTAATTCTTCTATCTGGGAAATTCTGTTTAGCAAAGAATAGGTTTATTTGCAATGTATAGGTTTATTTGCAAGAAGTGAAGAATCCACCATTTTAATGCATATTACAAGGTAGTTTAGAGAGTCTTGAATGACTGACACCTTTTTTAACTCATGCCTCTGTCAAGGATTGGGCATGACAATACAGATTACAATCAGTGTCAGTCTTCTTGATTGTTCCTATTCCACTGGCATATCAAATGACAAAATAAAACTGTAATCAAATTTACAGCAGCATCTGAAGTAACATACAGCTAACAACTCTGCTGTACTTCGGTAGTGGAAATGAAATTAAACTATAAAACATGAACTGGAAGGAGCAAAGTGGATGACACGTGTTACTAAATTCACTTGCCAAGATTGCACAGGGATGTGACTAATAACATTATTAATGGCAACATGTTTTTTTCCATTCATAGAATAATGCACAATGCCAGTTGCCCTGTTTGTTCATCTGTGATCCTTATTTTTTTTTAGTTCATCTTCTTAAGGGCCAGGCCAGTTGTAGAAAAATTCAATGGCAAGTGATTTTATCTCCAGGTGATAACACACATCTAAATTCAATGGCAGTTCAAATACATCCAGTCAAATATATATATATATATGAGACCTGAAAATTTTGTATTTTCAGTTTTTTAGGGTATGAATGTGCTCACATCCTGCTCTGCTTCATGACCGCCACTTAGTTATATAAGGTGGAATGTCATCTGAGTTCATCCAATTGTCCCATCAAGTCAGATTGCACTATTATTTATTCATTGATTGATGGTGTTTCCATCTGTTCATATGCTCTAGATTATAATTATCTGTCTTTTCAAGCTTGATCTTTTTTTGTGTTCCCCTGTTACCTTGTCATTTCAATTCTGGCCAGGCATTGCCAGAGGAGGTACTTCATCCCTGTCTGTTTCCCAGCTAGTGAGTTCCTTTAACTCATTGTCATAGCACGTATCTTGGTTTATAACCATTTTCTTGGCTTTAAGACATGTGCTTAATATATATAGCAGTAAAAGCCTCAGGATTTTCCTTCGAAGAAGGCCACAGCCTTCAGAGCTAAAGAGTAAGAAATGGAAGAATCAAAGTTGAGCCCCCCAAAATATTCTAGTCTTTCTCCAAAGCAGCTGCTGACATCTTGCAATGACAGGCAAAAGTAGTTCTGGGAGTTCTTTCAAATAGGTGGGAAATTTTCCCCACTATTTTTTTTTTTAATTTCTGGGCTTATGAACTCATACACATTTTTGTGACCTTTTATGAACATGTCTGTACTGTTGTTATGGGTTAACCAGGGAAAAGTGAGGGGGTTGTGTCTTTTAAAACTCTTCTTTATCTTTTCCTGAGAGTGAAGCAAGCAAAACAGCTGGGCCCTGGTGCTGTGCGGCGGGGGTCAGCGGCAGAGTGGAGCCGCGAGAACGGGGTGTGGTGGGCAGAGATGGTGCCACTCCCACATGCTCCCTTAAGGCCCTGCCAGGTGTGGAGTGCGGCAGGGTAGTTGCAGGGCCAGCCTGCCCGGCCCAGCCCAGCCTGTGCTCACCAACATGATCGAACCAGGGCTGCAAGCAGCAGCCCACAGGGCATGGCTTGGAGCATGCCACTGCCACGTGGCGTGGGCAGCAGCAGGGCAGCACTGCTGCTGTGCTTGCTTGAGGCTGGGTGGGTTGGCCAGTGCCTTGCAGTGGGCTTCCACCGCCTGCACCCTACAGCCTCATTCACTGAGTGCACTGCAGCCCCTGCTAAACACACCACAGCTTGGTGTGCAGGTGGGGCTCATCTGGCCACCACAGCATGGGATGAGTGGCGACTGAGGGCAGGCAGCACCCGCGTGATGGAAGCAGTGGCGGTGGCCAGTGCATGGAGCAGGGACGGGCCCTGGACCCCTGGGTCCCCACAATGCTGCTGAGGTGAGCGGTGGTGGCAGGCCCTTCCCAGGGCAAGTGCTGCCCCTGACCATTTTGGCAGCAAATGCCACCATATTGCATCTTGGTGTGGTTGCAGAGAGAGGTCTGTGCCCAGTGCCATATGACACCAAACCAGGCTGCCAACAAACGGAGAAGTGACATGCACCAGAAAGGGTATGAGAAAGTATGAGAAAAAACAGACACCGTATAAAATCGGCAGAAATGGAAGTCATCTCTCTCTTGGCTCTCTCTCGGAGTGGGCAGCTCGGGCAGTGCTGGCAGAGGACCACGCTGCTCCACGCGACAGTGACAGCAGTGTGGTATCTCTTCCCTTGGGTCCCCTGGGATTTCCTTTCACTCTCTTTCAATTTTTCAGCAGCTCCGGAGTGGGACCCTGCCACATCACCTTCCTGGCTCTGCCCACATGGCAGTACTCCTTCCTCTCCCTCCACAGCCCAGCAGCTGGCTGAGAGCTGTGAAGTGGTTATTTTCTTTTGCATGCTACTATTGCTGGGTTATTGTCTGTTACTGGTTTATGTGTATAGTTTCCCATAGATTCAATAAATTCTCTTGCTGTTGTCTTCCCTATTACACCTTTTTGTCTTTTAGTAATGCCCTGTAGTGTCCAAACCAGGACAGCTGTCTAAATCCCTATCTAAAAATACATGAAGGATCATATGAAATATTAATGGGACCTCTTCTGTTCTCCAGATGTTGTAGATGAAAGATATGTCTCCATATTTTTCAAAAGGCAAGTCAAAAAGGACTGCAACTCAAATCTTGTCCCACTGATTAGTATTGTAGCTTTAATTAACCATACAGCTATAATGACAGTCAGCATCCTCCATTTTCTCTTCCTCATTGTCATACACTCCTCTGCACTTTTTTCATGTAGAACTGTATTTGCTTATTGATGATATTTATGCAGCAGATCTTGATATATCCTGGTGCAATGTATTTAGAAACTGAAGTCATAGTACTATATAAATTAAAGTAACTATGCAGCAATTTTGCATTCTGACATCATATGCTTCTTAAAAATGGTGTGAATGAGTGGGTGTCAGAAGTGCTACAGAAGTGGAACTCTAGAAATAACATGAAGATCTTTGAGTACAGATGGCAAATATGTGAAGTGTTAGAGTCTCTAAGATGGACACTTCCTCTCTGGAACTGTCTGGTTCTACATGAGATTGAAAGCACAAACCTCTTTCACTGACTGGCAGAATAATTTTCTTGCTGAAACTGAAATCCACAGAATCACAAAACATGCCAAGTTGGAAGGGACCCACAAGGATTATCAAGTACAATCCCTAGCCCTGCACAGGACCATCCCCAAGAGTCAGACCACATGCCTGAGAATATCGTCCAAACGCTTCCTGAACTCTGTCAGGTTTGATGCTGTGACCAGTGAACCTGGGGAGTCTGTTCCAATGCCCAGCCACCCTCTGGGTGAAGAAACTTTTCCTGATATCCAACCTAAACCTCCCCTGACACAACTTCAGGCCATTCCCTTGGGTCCTGTCACTGATGACCACGCCAGTGTAGAGCAGAGTGGGACAATGCTCTCCCTCGACCAGCTGGCAATGCTGTGCCTGATGCCCCTCCAGTATATGGTTGTCCCTCCTGGCTGTCAGGGCACTGCTGATGCATATTCAACTAGCCATTGACCAGGATCCCCATATCCCTTTCCCAGGCACTGCTTTACAGCATCTCATTCCCCAGTCTGTATGTACATNGTTTTCTGGCTCCTCCTTCTTGCCTTTCCTGAAAATCGGGATAATATTCACCAGCTTCCAGTCATCTGGGACCTTTCCAGATTCCAAAGACCACTCAAAATTCATCGAGAGAGGTTTTGCAGTGACATCATCCATCTCTTTGAGGGTTCTGGGATGAATACCATCAGGCCCCATGGATTTGCAGGAATTCAGCTGGAGCAGTAGATCCCACACAATTTCAGGGTTAGTTGCGAGTTTATCATTCTCACAGTCATGGTCCTCCAGACCAGGGCACTGAGACTACCTTAGGCTGTCATCCATGTTGAAGACAGAGGCAAAGAAAGCACTGAACACCTCTGCCTTGTCTCTGTTCCTATTTTAAGGTGACCATACACATCCTATAATGGGCCAATGATATTTCTATACTGCCTATTGCCATTATTAAATTTGAAAAAATGCTTGATTATCTCCCACGTTTCTGGCCGCCTTCAGTTGAGCTTTTTTGCCACAATTTTTTTTCCCTAGAGCAGCAAGCAGCATCTGTGTATCCTCCTCATGCCACTTGAAGTCACTTCCACTAGGTCTACACCTTCCATTTTTGACTTATTTTCAAGAGACGATCCCTGTTTGGCCAAGCCCAAGCCTGCTTGACTTCCAGCATTTGGGAATTGCTTGATCCTGTGCCTTTAGGAAGTGATGTTTGAAAAATTCCCAGCACTGATGGAGCCCAGCACCTGCAAAACTGTTTTTCCAAGGGACCTTACTTATTAGTTCCCTGAGCAGCCTCAAGTCTGCTCTCCTCATGTCCAGAGTTGAGGTTTTGGTGGTACTTTTCATTTGTCATTCAGGTTTTTTTAAGACTCTTGTGGCCCGGGCTGAATCAACTATGTGATGTTCCCAGTTAATTTCTGGCAAGTTGAAGACCTCATAAAGAACAAGGCCAGTTGGCTTGGAAGTGTCCCTGAGTTCCTGAAACAATAACTTGTTGTCGTCATTGTCCTGGCTGGCAGATCTATAGCAGATTCGCACGATTACATCTGCATTATTTGTTTGTCTCTTGATTCATACCCAGATGCTCTCAAGTGTGCCATTGCCAACTGTGAGTTCCATACATTCTAATCCTTGTATTGCATATAGTGCCATCCCTCTGCCTTTTCTGCCCTGCCTGCCCTTCCTGAAGAGCCTGTAACCATCCAACAGGGCACTCCAGTGACAGGTCTCCTGCCACCAGGTTTCACTTGTGCCAATGATGTCAAATCTGGACTGGGTCAAGGCTTCGAGCTCCTCTTCTCTGTTCTTCATGCTGCATGCTTTGGTGTAGAAACATTTCAGTAGTGGTACTTTGTACCCAACATCTCATAAGGCAGATTGAGGGATCCCATTAATACTCATTTCCCGTTTAATACTCATTGAAGTTTTGGCACTTCATCACTAGTGAGTCTAGTTTTGTCCCTTTCTGCCTTCCAAGCTAGTTTAAAGCTCTGTCAGTGAGCTCCTGCATTAAAACTTTTTCTGATCTGAGATAGGTGCATCCTGTCAGGTGTCAGTAGACCAGATGTTCAGTTAATTATCCCATGGTCAAAAAGCCCCAGTTTTTTTCTTATTACGCCAGCCTCAGAGCCACTCAGTGACAAATGTGGCTATTCCCGTCAGTATTATTCCTTGTTACTGGAAGGATTGAGGAAATTACTGCCTGTTCTCCTGATCCCTCTACCAATTCTTCTAGAGCCCTGAAGTCTCTTTTGGTTGCCCTTGGACTTCTCTTTGTTATTCAACACTGTAAGCATAGAAGAATCTTTCTGGAAGTTTTAATTCAAGAAGGCAAGGGCTTATGTTGCTTATGTAAGCTTGGGAAAGAGACATGTACCAGGAATACTCTTCTGTGTTTTCCCCTCCTTCGTTCCAGAGAGGCTGACTTCCTGCTACAAGACAAGGTAAATTCTTACATACATGTTTGAAGGTCCCCACAGCTTGGGGACCAGCTGGACAGTAAAAATCCCGAGAAGAAACAGGGGGCATGTCTTTCCCAGGCCTAGTAATATTAGTGTTCTTGACTGTCAGAAATAAATTTTCTTAAATCCTTCCACTTCTGGTATCTGGGGTGACCTGCATGTAATCTTTCTTCACAGTTGCTGGCAGTTTGAGCAACCAATAACAAAAAAATCAGAGGGCCATGCTAGACTGGGGAGCTTTCCAGTAATGTCCCTTACCTGAGCCTCTGGGAGACACCAGAGTTCCCTGTGAGTTGGGTCTAGTCTGCTTATCAGGCACTTGGCTCTCCTTAGAAGGGAGTCTCCTATTACAACTACCCTTGCTTTCCTCTTGGCAGAGGAGGTCTTGATGCTGGGTACACATGGTGTTGTTTTAGGAGGCTCCACTGCCCCAGAAGGACATTCACCCACCTTATTGGTTGTCTGGCCTTTCGGAGCCTCATAACTGTTGTAGAAGTGCCAGTCCTACTTGGTATGTGCAGTGACCTGCTTCCATCCTTCATCTTTAACAGACCCTTGACTAACAGTCTGTTTAATAATTACCCTGCAGGGTTCTGAGTCCACCTTCTTCTCCACTACAATGGTGGTGACTCATGAGAGTCTTGAGGCTGTAGCATATCTGAAAATAATCATTCTCTCTCTTGCTCGTTCATTTGAACACTGTGAAGCCTGTTAACTTCTTCTTGTAGTTGGTGACACAGCTCTTCAACCATGGCACACCTTCTGCAAAATAACAGTCTGTTGGCCTCAGCCCTGTGAGGAAGCATCAGGCACTCCTGGCCCTGTGACCTGGAGAGCTGTGTCTGCCATCAGCAGGTCTGACAAGCTGATACAGTGCAGCTCCTGCAGCTGCAAGGGATTGAGGTCTATGATGTGTAAACACCACAACTGAGGAAGTTTAAGCACTAATAAGTACACTAATAGAACTTGGGCTAAAAAGATCTCTTTTTCTTACCTGCTACTGAGTGTTTACTGCCTATATTGGCTGCTCCTGAATGGTTAGAGAAAGCCTTCCTGCTCACCCTGCCTACATGAACTGACATGAGAACTACTGTGCCATGCTGCTGTTTTTCTGCCTGTTTTTGCTGGGCTCTGGGTCACTTGTCCTCCCTGGAGCCATTTAAATGCCCTTCAGTCACTCATGGCATCACCCTTTCCTTGCCTGGTTGGCTGCTGTGGGCTTCCAGGTCATGGGCCTGCTGCATGGGGTCCTGTGCTGGATTGCACCCCCTGGACATCCCTTCACTCATGGCTGATTGAGAAATTAAAGCCACTGTCTCAAGAAATCTGCCAAGATGTACAATTTGAAGCTCTATAATAAAATAGGAAGAGGTGGTTTAAAAAGTATTAAAAAAGGAATATTGAGCTAATCACGCACATTCAGCTGAAGATCTTTACTGGATTAAATATATCACAGAATCGTAGAATACACTGAGTTGGAAGGGACTCACAAGGATCACTGAGTCCAATCCCTAGCCCTGCACAGGACGAAGAGTCACACCATATGCCTGAGAGTTTCATCCAAATGCTTCTTGAGCTCTGTCAGGCTTGGTGCTGTGACCACTCTCCTGGGGAGCCAGCCAGTGCCCAGCCACCCTCTGGGTGAAGAACCTTTTTCTAATATCTAACCAAAACCTCCCTTAAACTTCAGGGTGAAATAAGACCTTCTGTCTCCACAGGGAGAGATTAGCAGCAGATGGCAGTGGTACACAGTGATGCATTTTCTTAGTCCTGAATTCCTTCAGGATCTGTGGGGTGAACTAATGAGCTCTCTGTAAAGGCAAAGAAGGAAAGAAGGATATTTTATTATGAAAATACACAGCACAGAACTCTTCCCTAACAAAATGTTGTACATAATCTGTTCTTCTCTACAAGAAAGAGTGTGGTTAAAACTTGTAAACTAAGGAAGAGATTATAGGTAGTCTTAAATTGCATTATTTTGAGGGGTGGGTGTTCAGCTGAGAAACTTTATCTCTGATGTTGTTTTGTAGAGAAAATACACTTAGAATATGGCCAGAAAGTAATGGTGTAAACACTCAGATTTCCAGAATAGGATTCACTTTGTGTTGAATTATGCCTAAAAATGAAAGATTTTTCTCACAACAGCTACAGTACCTTAAAAATTGTATTCCATATTACCACAGATCAGCTCAACTGATAATGTATCAGGAAAGCAGTTAAGCAAGTGCTTGTGTAAATACAGTGCAGAAGTAATTCTTCTATGCAGTGCCTCATAATATATGAATCCTTTGTAATATGATGTGATAATTCTTCCCTTAAATAACTCTGAATTGAATTTAATTGATTGAGAATTCCTGGATTGTAAGTGAAATCACTAGCTCTACCTTGCATGTGTAGAAGATAATAGTAAAGCTGAGCTTAAAATGAAGAAATTTTAGGGGCTATCAAGATTAGACTTACGGTACCCTATCCTGAAGGTAATTTTTTTGATATCCATACTTGTGATTGTACTAAAGAAACACTGAAGATTCCATATTCCACAGAAAAATTCAGTATTCCACAGTTTCCACAGAAAAAATCCAGATAGGTCAGCTCCAAAAGTTCTTTGTTGCCAAAACCCAAGTCTAATTTCAGTGGAATTCTGCTGACTGTATCAGACTTAAAATACACAATTCTTTCTTAAAATCTGAGATATTAAAATAAAACATTTCAATGGATTTGAATTAAAATTCATTATGAAATGTCATTTAATAGAGTGCACTCTGTAAGATGAGTCTGGTCTTGGTCTCTTTTTATTTTCTTTTACATTATGTGCAGTAGGAACTTGAAGTACTTTTTTAATGCATAGAAAGATTGTCAAATTTCACTGAAATTTTTGTAAGTACCTTTAAAACCTCCATTAAAAAGCTATTTTTGTAATTTCTTACACTATTGTGCTTCTCTAAATCACAGAAGAAATCACTTCCTCCTAGATTGCAGTAATAAAAAGGGTTTTGCATTTTGCAGACACTACCAATTGATCTTTATTGCAACTCATGGAGATACATATGATAATATGCCCCTATTTTACAAAAGAGAACTGAAACAAAGGAAAGGGGAAGAGAAAAAGAGGTCTTGGTGATGGAGCTGAGTCAAGAGACTGCTCTAAGCTTTGTATTCATCACATCCCTGTTCTCCTCAAGTCTTTAAGGGAAATTGTTTTCCCTGTCCCCACTAGTGGCAGCATTCTGATGTATCCGAAAGGTATGTGTCTCTGCAAAGTAAGGAGTAATTTATTTTATGGAAAGTTGAAATGACATGTATGTGCACTGGAGATGCTTCCAAGTGGTGGATGCCCTGGATTTTGCTTCCCTTACTTCTGGCTTCAGCTGTGTATGAACTACAGAGTATATGTTTTTTTTCTATGAGGATTTGTTCTGTGCTCATTTCTGGCCTGTCTTCTCTTGTGTTTTGCATTCCATTTATGTTTTTGTACCTCTACCAAAGGGATAGAGTTTATACTAATGTCTTCTTGTGGAGAATCAAGGCATATATTGAAATTAGGTGGTTTGCTGAAATTTTTGGCTCATCATATGATGCCACAAAATTAGTTTTACCACCCAACAACCCAACATTATAGTAAAGAAACAACCTAAGTAGAGTTTTTTAGACAACATAATCTACTACTAATGGAGATAGTCCTGTGAGAAGGATTACCAGAATGAAGACAAATCACGTATTATTACATCAGTGTAGGTTCAGCACCAGTGCAAGGCACAGCTCAACTTACAATACTTAATTGTTGTATTAGGCAGGCTCATACTTTTCAGACTAGAGACATATTTTGCACACTCTTCTTTTTATATTTCACAGACCTCCAGAATATCCTTGGCAGATGAAGAACAGGTTTTATACTTGTATGGCTTCACACTGTCTAGCAATAAAGTCCTAAGTTATCTATTTGCCACATGCTCTTCACTATAGGAGAAATGGGAAGTGGGGATATTTGCATTTTCCTTAGGTTAATACTTAAGCCAGAGAATGAAGCTAGGATTTCTGCAACCGAATGGTGGTTTGGTCACAGAATTGGTAAGATTTACATTTGGACAGCTACAGATTTTGACATTTTAATCTGAGCTGATTTTCTGGGATGCCTTTTTAATCAACGGAAAGAAAAAGGCCTGCTAAGTCATTGGACCAAGGTTGACATCTGAAATGAATCACATTATAAAACCACTTGTTTCTCTCCACTGATAATAAAGGAATTATAGAGTGACTCAGATTTAGTTAGATAAGATAGATTTTAAGATACTAATGTTTTATGACTGGATACAGGGGGTATAGAATCACACAATCACAGAATTA
>VYZS01020543.1:7889-22923 GCA_013400695.1 Neodrepanis coruscans | reverse complement strand
CGTGTACCACTTTGAGGCTGTGGTGGGACTCCTGTGCTGATGTTTCACTTTTCAATTGCAAGTTTGTAACTTTAGTAACTGTTACTAGACAGCAAACTCGATGAACTTTGAACTCAGTCCACTCACCAAAGTACGGTTTTCAATTCACACATTCCCTTAGAGTCTACTCGGTAATCTATTAATGCAAATGTGGCATTAATATGAACACAGTTAAATACTAACATTTTTATTTTATGTATTAAATTAATAACAGGCCTCATTCAATCTAGCAAGTTTTTCCTGTTTATATATAATCTTAGTTTTCTGTTAAAATACAANGCAGACCTGCTGCCAGGCTGGGAAAGCAAATGCCCCCACAGGACAAACTTAAACACAAAGGTGAAGACTTTGCACTGTATCATGCACCTCTGGCTTACTTAGCTAACTGCTGAGTCCCTCAACACAAGGAAATTATTATTTGTAGGAATAGGGTCATGTATTTATGCAGCCATTTTCAGGACTGGACCACAAACAAATTTCACTTATCAAGACACAATTTTATTTACTTCCCCTTTATGTTAGTTGAATCCTAGACTAACTAATGAGCATGACTGCATTACAGTGGTCACAGGAATGTGTTCTCTGAAACTCCACCTCTGTAAACCAGCTCAGCACCTTCATCTAATTCTCCTTCATCTCCCTTTGCAATTGCTTACTCGGAAATACTCACACTGGAAGGAAAGTTCCCTGCTTACTACTCATAATCTAACATATCTCTTGGTCATTTACTCAGTATGTAATTGCTGTCACAGTCCGTTCTTTGCATTCCCTGAATGAGAAGAGCCAAAGGCAGGCGGTCCTGCATTTTGGGACCACTGATGAGTACCTCTACCATTTATCAAGACCGTACTTCTTTCAGGAAATGGGAGCTGAAGCTTAGCACAGGGAACACACATGCTCTACCTATATTAGTAAAATAAACTGCCAGGGAACATTCCTGAGCACAGGAACTTAATCCCACATGCACATTGGCTAGCTTGGTCTCTGGCCTGGATCTGACTGGGACCAAGGCTGTTCTCCCACACTACTCCAAGACTTGACCCAGAAAAAAACATGGCCTGGGGACCATTTCTGACTGGCATGCTGCTTGCAGCCTTCAGAAAGTGCAATAATTCAATATCACAGACGTGGGCTGCACCTAGCTGTTTCGACCCTGAGATCAGTCAGGCACACTTAATTTTCTGGCACAGATGTTGCCAAGAAATCCAAAATGTTTTAGATGAAGACTGCTGCTGACTTTCAACGTCCTAGGGAGTTAACTTCAGACAACAACACATCCCAAATACACCAAGCGAGACAGTGCTGTCTTGATCAAAGCATTGCTGCAGTCTGGCTTCATTTTGGACAAATTAACTGTGACCTTCGTGCTCCTGGTAAATTGCCAGTGCAGTGGACAAACCACTGCACAGATTTGTGTACATTTATTTCACCCTTCCTCCAGTAAAAAATGAACAGAACAGGAAGCAGTAGAAAACAATTATAAAACAAACCTATGATAAGGATCAGGAGAGAAATGTAACATCTTTCTATTGTTTAAATCCCAGTTGCAGAGCACAATGCTCAATGCCAAAAAATCCTGAGCCTAAAGCTTTAACAAATACGAAATGTTTGAAGATATCATGTAAAAACCATATAACTGGCTACAATTAGATAACATCAACAGGAAAAATAGCACAATATCTTAAACATTGCAGAAACATGTTTCTAAACCACGATGTAATCATATGCAAAACAAAAATTTAATAAATGTGAATTGCACTGAATAGTACATAACCCTTTCTTCGTAGTATTATTTTGTATTCCTCACTCTCTCAGAAGTCCTTATAAAACAGTTGTTACTCACCCGAAATCTGTCTTCCCAGGAAGCTTGTAAAAGCTGAATCATCTCTAAAGGTGAGCCCAGTTCAGTGATGGTTGTCAGCGTGTCTGGGATGTCATTGCTATCTTGGTAGCAATAGCCATAGAGCTGAAAACAATCACAACCAGGCAACATCAGCATAATGAACCTTGGCATGTGGATTCCCAAAAGGCGGCTTTGACCAAGTTCTCTGGGAGTGCTTATGACCCTGCAGGGGACCCACACGGGTGCAGTTCATGAAGAACTGCAGCCAATGGTAAGGAGTCAACACTGGAGAAGTTCATGAGAGGACTATCTCCTCTGGGAGGGACCACAGCTGGAACAGGGGAAGAGTGTGAGGAGTCCTTCCCCTGAGAAGGAAACAGCTGCAGAAACAACATGCGATGAACTGACCACACAACCCCCTTTCCCCACCCCACTGCACTGCACAGGAAAGAAGACAGGGAAATCAGGAGTGCAGTGGGGTCCAGGAAGAAGGGAGGAGTTGGGAGAATGTATTTTTAAGATTTGTTCTTATCTTTAATTAGCGTCTCTTGGGGAATTAATTTTTCCCCAAGTTGAGTCTGTTTTGCCCGTGAGGGTAACTGCTGAGTGATCTCTCACTGTCCTTATTTCAATCCATGAGCCTGTCCTCATATTTTGTCTCCCCTCTCCAGCTGAGGAGGGGAGTGAGGGAGCAGCATTGGTGGACATCTCATATCCAGACAGGGTCAAATGCATAAGAAGAAAAACAGAACTAATTTAAAATATCCACAAATGCAGAAACAGAAATCTATCTGAGGAAAGTTAGTTTAGTCTATGCACTGATTTTATGCTTAAAAGACATTGTAAAATGGCTTTAAATGACATTTCCTATAGGACTACCGTTTGTGCATTGAGTGGTAATGCATATTTGAATGACACAGCACGTTGAAAAGCAATTGAAATGCCAAAACTTATCTTTTTGCAGCCAAAAATTGCTTCTCACTATACCTGATGGACTTCTGTGTACAGTATCGTTCACGCAGGTCAAATACTCCAAAATACTATCTGCCAGTAGCTTCTACAATTTAAAAGCATTTAAATGGTAATTTCACCTATGCTCCAGCTTCTTCTTTTATTTGCTTCCCAAGGACATTTGAATGATTTTCACTTGCACAAATAATTGCACAAGAAGAATGTTTAAAGACCATGGAGAAGAAATGTCTTGCTTTATATGGAGTGGGACAATGTCTGATAGGGCTGGGGGACAGGCTTTTACGAACTCCCTGCCAAGCCCTGACAGAGAGGCTGTTAAATGAGCCTGATAAGGATCTGATTGCAACTTTCCAGCCAGAAGAGCATGCACATGAAATAAAATTAAATGTAATCTCTGCCCCCAGTCAAGTAAAACATACAGTAAAACAGTCTGTGTGAAAATGCAGCATTAAAAAACGCCCTGTTGCTATTCCGCTACTCCCTTGCCCTGAGTAATTTGACTTTTCAAACCTTTTTTATTTAAAAAGGTCAGGAAAAATGACAGGGGGGCTCCTCTGTGCTGAGGGGACTCAGACACAGCCCTGCAGAAGAAGCCAGGTTTGTGCAGACCAGAACAGAGATCAACTCTAAGTCATCAGGAAAGCAGAGACAAACTAGTGAGTGCGATCGCTGGAGGGAGCAGGCTGAGGCTGCACACAGCCGCTCTGAGCAGATTCCAGTATCAAGCACATTCTTACTGCTTGTGACCTTCCCAGGCAAAAGCACAAAGACCAGACTAAAGTCAGCAAATACGGGATTTGTTATGAGCCATGCTGCTAGTTTTGACTGTAGCTGTCTACATTTAAAGGAAAAAAGGGTGCCAAAAAATGTAAAAGAAGTAAACAATTTTTCTTTTTGGTGTAAAAATGGCACTGTATTTCAAAACAGCTGCTTAAACATGGACACTAACCTAAACAGAAAAAAAGAGCTAGAAGATTTTATTTTAAAACATGCCAAAAAGAGAATTTGTGATAGATGCCGATATGAACATTTGAAGTATAAAAATAGACCTTTGTCTTTACTGCCACGACCACGACAAAGATATCAACAGCAATAATTTCTTAATTTAGAGCCATTCGGGCCAGACTTGGTTTTGTTCCTTACTATCTGTGACACCGGTTTTCTGCAGCATAATGACAGGAGTTAATCTTTGTGTGCAACAAACTATCCTAGAGGATCACATCAGCACAATTGTTTAAGCTTTCTGACTAGTTAAAAAATAAATTAAATTATTTAATACAATATATATTATTTTCTCAGGGACAAGTTGGATCTGGAGTCCTTATTAGCTATTTCACATCACTTTTGTATGTGGGCAGACTGAAGAGGCAGTATGAATCTCAGGAGGTTTGAAAACCCTCTCTTCTGAGTGTGAAAATCTAGCATCTGTTTCTGTATAATCTGCCGAGTTCAGCTCTTGTCTTTAGTACAGTAATATTATCCATTGTGAAAAAAGCCATAAGGGAAATTAGAAAGCAATCCATACTGGGAAATTAAAGTATTGCAATAACTAGTGGTTCACAGTAATACTGAATACAAAAAAGGTATCAGTCTTCATTAGACAATCTCAACATCTGTGAAAACAATTCAAGGAATAGGAATACAGAAGACAAACAACAACTATGCATTCCTTTTGATTATAAAAACATAAGATATACATATTTGTACACATAAAGTATTGAAGAATTAGTCTTACTACCTATTTATGCATATATTAACACAGAAGTAGAAATTACAGTACCTATTTGCGTCTACTTTATCTCAATCCCTGAATGTCAATAGTAAAAATAATTATTTAGGTTTGCTCTCAGAGAGCTGGAATATTGCTCAATAGTAAATCTTTCATTTTAGTGTCCAATTTGTACCTTGGCAAAAGCCTTCACTGCCTGAGTATCTGAGTATTCAGTATGTATTTTACCATACTAAGACCCATTTAATAATTTCAATCATCATGGAAGCTTAAATTACCTGATCCAGTTTGGGTTTCATATTAAATTGCTCTCTATTCTCTCAAGAAAATTTTCTTGCACAAGTACTTCTGAATTTAATCATCCTTACAAGCTGAAAAACACAGTACTGAGCAAGTTAGTGTACATTTAACTCAAAAAATATATAATCTAACCTGAGCTCTTTATTGCTTTTACTTATGTGAAACCTCTCCAGATGCAGTGTTATTACATAATTATATAGAGTTATAAAAGCACAGAAGTCTGATATATAAAGGATTTATTGGGACACATTTATACTTTTCTAAATGAACTCCTAAAACTAACTACAAAAATGCACATGTAATTACATGGCCATATTTGAATATGCAATTACCATGATTACAAACTGGGCAAGTCCCAACAGCCAGTTAAACATCTAAAATGGTTACATTCATCCCGTCCTGATGAACCACCCCCTAGTATACAGATGTTACAAAATACAGGATATATATAGATGCAAAATATTTCCAGACAGTAGCACTTAATGCTTTCATTTAAGAAGATGACTTATACAACACCAGAAACAAGTACAGAGGTACTACCCAAAACACTTTTTTTTTTTAATTTCCTTTTGTTTTTGTCCAATCCATTTTAAGGTCAGAAATGAGACAGAATGGTTTGTATTCCCAGACAGTGAAGTAAGAAACAGATAGCTGGTGCATAAAATAACAAGAAAAATAACCACACTGGGAAACTGAACATAGCTGGAAGCAAAAGATGAGCCAAAATATCTCCTCTATCTGAAATTCTATTAGGTTGGACATCATTCTTAGCGTCACAAAGCTACACTTCAGACATATTCAAGAGTGATGGTTTTCATACGCTTTTTCAGCATGGTTCCAATTAAAAGAATGGAAAGAAATACAATCCCACATCTTTTTGCTATCTCAAGTCACTGCATTTAAATGCCATCCCAATATATTTTTGTGCAGAATCTAATAGCAAACAGTCACAATACCGGGACGCCTTTCTGTCTGTTTAGAAAAACGTATGCCAGATATGAAATGTTGACCTGTTCTCACATCATGTGCTGTAATTCATTTCGAGTAGCCACATTTACCAAATTATTCCCCCACCATTTCGATTTTCTCAGTCATAAAGGCTCAGTCCTGCACTAGTTTTTCTGCAACCAAAACTCCCACTGAATCCCAAGAGTTTTTAGGCACACTGGGCATACATGGTCAGCCTCTGTGAAAGCTGTATTACATTGTAGGAGCCTATGTCCCTACAGCCGGTCAGTTCACCTCCCTTTACAATTCCCTTTAATACAAATTATGGGGACAGAGGTGCCCCTTTCAAAGGAGCTGGAGTAGCAGGGGAGGGCAAAAGCAGAGGTCATCCTCTACACAAAAGCCAACAAGCTTACTGAATAAAAACACAAAATAAAGAAGCTTATTAAGCTGTCATCAGTGGGGTAAGTCTGTGCAAACGATGAGCCCTCCTACATTGGTGTAAGCACCCTGGCCAGACTTTCAGGAAAATAAATGCCAATCCAGAACCACCATCTGAACACCGGAAAGTGTTACATTTCATTTGTAGAGGTTGCTCAGTCAGGAACAGTAAGATCCACCTTTTCCAGCCAGGGTCTCCAGCCACTTTCCCCAGCTGGAGCTCTGCCGGCTCAGTTCAGCTCTGCCACTGGGCTGTGGCAGGATTGATGCCCTGGGTACTAGAGCACAAAATGCCCCTGTACAGATCACGCCATTTCACTAAAAACGACAATACATAGCGAATATTTTTCTTTCTCTTCAACCATAAAAGTTCCCCCTTTTTTCTTCAATGAACATAACATTTCCATGAGTCCAGGAGGAAGAACTCCAAGTACAGCACTACCAGCTATAACGTAAGTGACAGGCTCAACCGCATTACACCAGAAGTAATTTTCAGAAACCTAACTCTCTTCTCTTTTAATTTGGACTTGCCTACACTGACTACAGTAAGGGCCAACTGCTGCCTACAATAGAAAAGCACAATTAAATCAAATCTCACTTATATGAAGAGGAATAGTAGTCAACACTTGACAGAGCCTTTGTTTTCAAAAATACATGGATACAGGGTTACTTAATCAAAACGGGTTGCACCAAGATTATATTTCGAACTGCTTTGGTGCCCAGGGGAAATAAAAAGCCCCCATTAGAAATGGTAGCCTTTTGATGAGCCATTTGCTTGAGCTGTAATGTTTCAAAATCAGAATAGCACATTTTAGAAGCTCTTGCTACTTTATTGCTAAGTGAATGTAATATTTTTATGCAACCAGTCCTTGGAATCACCTTCCAACCCTGGAGCATTCAGTCCCTGCAAGAGCTGAGAAACCCTCAGCATTGCCTGATACAGCTATGATTTACCAATATATGATCTGAGACATTTGTGTCACTTTAAGATCTATTAATAACTTGTGTTTTAAGTATTTCCCTTCATTGCTGACGATATATACATATATAAATTTGTATGCAAACAAACGTATCTGTGTATATAAATGTTTCAATATCTAATGTAGAAACATAATATTTGCACCTACAATTCAATAGGTTTTATCCATTTTTTAATATATATTAAAATACTTTTATATATTGCCACACCTACTCAGCACAAAAGTACCTGCAAATCTAACATGGAAAAAAGGATGAGTTTCCTGAAATGCCTAAACTTAATAAAGATTGATCCAACGTCAACTTTCCCGCTATAAAATACATATAGACAGCACACAAGAAGTAAATTTATTTTTCCCCACTGAAATCTAGCAATCAAGTCCTGCAAAACACTGAGTTTCACTGGAAATCAAGACTTTCATACAGGGTATCCCCGGCACCACACAGAACCTTTTAAGAGAGGGACCCAAACTGTGTGCTGACAGCTGTGAGGCAGGATTTCCTCTGCTGCTGGATACTGGAATCAAGAGCAAGCAGTGGGTAATTCAAATATTAAACTCTAAGTTCACAGCTCTGTCTAGGCCTTTATTTATAAATGTATTATTATGACTAGTACTAACTCTAGAAGAACTAGAAGGTACAAGAATCTCAAACTTGGCACTGTTAGTGAATATGTTATTAACATTTTCATTATTAGAAAAACTGTAGTACTTAGAAACAGAATGTTATGTGTATTTAACCATATCTGTCAGTATATCCATAGAGGCCCACAGATATCTCCATAGATTTTATATGTATATGTATGTATACATATTCATACATACCTGCTGCTCTGACACATATTATGTTGGCTGTAATCTCATGATTTAATAATGTTATCTCCCTTTTACTCTCCCTGCTTTCCTTACACTCTGAAGTGGAAAATTCTTCTACTAAAAACATTTCCAGGACTTTAAATTTGCATTGCACTGCACAAGCTCAAGGCCCAACCCTGCAAATATTTAGTCACACAAGCAGCCTACTCTTGTAAAGCCTTCCAGTGAGGACCAAATATATCACTCATACAACCACGAATTCAATGGAAACTGGCTGATATCACCGGAGGCCTAGTTCATTATCTTGTAAATAGCCAGATCAGAAGCTCCCCTGACCTCCATCAACAGCCACTGCATTCAATTCCACTGCACCACAAGTTTAACCCTTTGTCATAATGTGATTTTCCATTACAAAACTGTCAAATAACCTCTGTGCATCACATATTCAGAAAAGCGTGCCTTGGATTCATCATCATAAATCCACCTATTTAATTCTTCTTAAGTATGCAAGTCATATCATTTTGTACTTTATCATAGTGAGCTTTAAAATAAGCTTGGAGTCAGCCTCTCTGCAGCTACACAGTCCAAGGAAAAGGCAAATCTTTCTAAACTAAGTTGTTCCAAATTTGGCCTAAAACAATACAAAATACCCATTTTAGGTGTCTATTACCTAAACTGAGCAATTCAGCCGAGTGTGACAAAAAATAACAACTCCTGTAAAATTAGTCTAAAGTCAATATTAGTATTAGCACAGTGCCTGTGAGAACAAATTCTATTCAAGTTCTTCATGGCCATCACAGAAATGAAAAATGGCAATAGAAGTTAGATGCCACAAGGCATCTACCTGAACCATCAAATGACTGTGTTGGCACAAAAATCCACAAAAAAAGATCTTTAAAAAATCCCAGCTTGCATATTTGAGACAGACATTTCACAAACCAGGGCTGCAATACTTCCAAGTATGGCCCTGGCTGACGCCTGAATCCACCAACGTTCTCTCTGTCCAGGAAGCAAGCAGAAGGCAGGAGGAGCAGAGCCCTGGTATACCCTTCCAGGAGTCACCTCCCGCTTCCCCGGCCAACCACCACAGACTTGCCTGCTCCTCCCAAATATGGCTGCAGCTAGAAGACAGAGCAGGTACCAAAGTGACACTACGATCCGGTTTGGACAGGACAGGATTCTTCAGCTAGTCAGTTGGAAGGAACATGCAATGATCATCTAGTCCAACTTCCCTGACCATTTCAGGGGTGACCAAAAGTTAAAGCATGTTACTAAGGGCATTGCCTAAATGCCTCTCAAATACTAACAGGCTTGAGCCATTGACCATCACCCTACAATGCCTGTTTCAGGGTTTGACCACCCTTTCTAATGTCAAGTCCCAACCTTCCCTGGTGCAGCTTTGAACAATTTCCACCTGTCTTATCACTAGGTATTAGGGAGAAGAGATTTACTTAGCTACTCCACACTGGGGGTGGGAGGGTGGGCAAGGGGGAGCAAAAGGATAAATTATAAAAAACATGTGCTTCCCCTTACAATTCTGCCCTGATCATAACTAATTCTAGGACAGGATATTGACAGAGTGGAATGGCCTTGTTCATTCATCAGGCAAACAGCAAAGGAGAACTTGATCATATCCACAGTATCCTGTGGTCACCACTGATCTCTCCAAGCCACTGTACAGCAGAAGCAGTGCTGAGCTCTCCTTGAAGAAACTGGATGAGCTTGCAAGTCATCAACTCCCATAAAGGAGGCAGAAATTCAAACCAGAGTCTTCTGGAATGATTTACGTGGCACATAAAACCAAGAAGCAACCATAGAAATCATTCAACAAATGATTGGGATTAGTTTTATGAATGCTACTTTCAAAAGTAGGAACAATGTAGCTCTTTTAACTTATGTGATGGCACGTGCCTTATGGAAAGCGGTTCCTGCCAGCAGCTTTGCAAACTGAATACTCTCTGCCATCCCAAGCAATTCAATGGGAAAAAAAACATTTGGTGACTCCAGCATCAGGATGTGCAGCTTGCCTTCCAGGGACATGAACAGTTAGAGCTGATTTGCAATTGTATCAGCCCTAGGCTTCCAGCAGCTCTGGAGTTCTTGTTAACAGATCCTTTCTTCACTCTTAAAAGTGCAGGATAACATCTGGGCCTTTTGGGAAGCAGTCTCGCAATAAAGAAGCACTTTGCGTAATTCTTCTTTCCTCGCCAAACCGCATCTGTCTGCTCTTGCTGCCCTTCTCCACTCCACCCCAAGCTCCTTGGGGCTGTGGGGACATCTGTTAGCAGCTGCGGACTGTCTCCAGTGAGCCATCAGTAGGTGGCACTGCCTACTTTTTTCTCTCCACCCACATCAATGTCCAGTCCCAACACCTTATACAGAACCACCACCAATGATTTTGAAGGGTGCCCCAGAGACTCAGATGCCTCATCTCCTTCAAGGTGCACCTATGGCAATGTCAAGCAATGGATTGACTGGAACAAAGAAGCAGCTCCATCACTGCTTATGGGGCAGCAGTGGTGGCTGCAACTTCCAGAGAAAGGAGGTGACCAGCAAGAGGTGTGAACCTCTTGCCACCTCCTGCCACCAACAAGATTTGGTGAGCTCATCTATCTGAGATCTTAAGTTCCTCTGATCCAAATGCCAGTTTAACAGACAGTGTCAGCCTGGTCTTGCACAATGTGTTGGCCTCATTCATCTTTAGCCAACCCTAAGAGCAGCTCAACTGAGCTATTTTAGAAAAGCATTGGAAAGCATTCCCTACATCTAAAATGACACACCTGCAGCAACGCCCTACTGATGACTGTATGTGGGGTGCATGGTCTGACTACAATCAATCACAGCCCCAGCCTGGAAGGTTATTTCTCAGTAGGCACTTGGTTTTCTTAGGTGTTGATCCCCAAGAGCTGGGAACCTCTACTGCCCCTCTCAAAATTCAGAATCACAAATTATCCATGTAGTCATCCACCAGCTGGTATCAGCAATTACAGCACTTTTCTCAGGCCAGCAGTCTCCATAGTTGAAATGATCAAAGTCCAGCCAGACATGGATCAAGACTTATTGCTGGGAATCCTGCACCACTGCCACCACAAAAGGGATTCAACACCCACCCAGTGGCAACAGTGAAGAGGACCCTCAAGTAGCTATTTCCACTATAGCATGATCTCCCCTTCCTCTTGCCTTTTGTGAAAACAGCAGTGGATTCCTGAAAGAAGGTCGGTGAAGGACCAGACTTTCAAGACTCCATACACTCCCTATGCAAATGTGTTTCCACTGGAAATTAATTGTGTATTGACTTTCTTCAGACTTGGAAAGATTGTCTACTTCCACCTGGAATAAGCAAACTGCATACAAAGCATTATTATTTTAATTCTTACATTAAAATTAAAACTGCTGTCTATGCATATGTATAGGGAAACCATCAGGGTAAAAAGGTCTGTTAATTATCACATGTAAAGAAAAGAAAATCTTGTTTAAAATAGGTATTTAAAAATACTGTAATAGGCTAGCACCTTTTAGTGATGTATTATTTGCAGTACTATTTTAATCAATTCATTTCCTAAGAGCCAAATATTCTCACTGTAATCATGACCATTTAAAAATAAATCTGTTACAAATGCAATAAAACTAACTGAACCAATTCATACAGAAACTGCTTTGATATTTGGATGGTGACTTTTTTAGTGTGGAGGCCATCTCAGTATTTCCTCTGCACGTTTTAACTTTGCACTAAATCTAAACAAGCCAAATGAACCGGCCTTGTCTGGGCAGCCAGCAAACCACTGATGCTCTTAGCAGCTAGTGTCTTCCGCCAACCCTTTTTCTTGAGCTTTTGTGTGTATTTTTAAAAAATCGGTAGCTCCTTCTTAAATGAATCATTGTGCAGGCACACTAGAAGTGCTGATAAACAGCTGTCACAGAAATAAGCTTGCACTTCTCCAAACATCTGCAGTTTCAGACCTTCTCTCCCCTTCTCTTCAGCAATGCAAATGAAGAAAGAATGGCAACACCCTTAATTCTGATACTCCAGGGCTATAATTACATTATTACAGTAAATCAAACATTGCCTTTGTGTAACTACAAAAGAGCTCGTTATTTGAAATTAACTGCAAATGGTTTGATTTTCTTTTCTTCCTCAAATATGGGCAGGGAGGAATTAAAGCACACTAAATCATTCTCCCCACTAACATGCACGGAAAGTCAGGATTTAGACAGCAGCATTTGAACTTTGCAAGAAAAGAAACCGCAGCACGAAGAGAAAGGGAGAGAACGGGCACTGCATTTGACACAGAGCAACTGCAAAGCAATTAGCGGGCTGCTAAATCCTCTGTTCCCATAAATCAGTGACCCAGTTCCCCCTCTTCCCCAGTGCCCTTCATTATAAAATCAACCTTAATGAACTACCCCTCTCTTTCCCACTCCAAAGAAAATACATTTCCACTGTAGCGTGCACCTGCCCCTCCCAGTAACTGCTGCCCCAGGGAGCCCCGGGCAGCCCCAGACTGCAGGGGCAAAGGGGCAGATGGCCCAGCGCTGACTCTTCATGCAAGTGATGAGCAGAGCACAGAAATAAAAACAGGAAGGGGCAAGCTGCCTTTGCCTCAGCATTGCCTAATGTGAAACCACTCTCCCTCTTGCTGGTTTTCCGCGTTTCTTTTGCTAGACTTGATTTACCACATCTGCCAGAGCTGACACATCTGGCTCCTTCCCCAGGCTAAGGGCATGGTGGATATGTCAGCATGTTGACTGGTACTTTCTGGAAGGAGCTCTTTTCCCCTCTATCATATATTGTACAATAATCAAGCCTTTTAAAAAGGATGACAAAAAAAAAAAAAGAAAGCTGATTTTGACAAGAGACAGGCCAGAATGAGAACTGCTGAGGCAGTAAAGAACAAGCCTGTTATCTTACAAACTACACTTCAGGCTGTCAGCTGCCAGAGATTTACAGGAAAACCCCCTTTCCTAGGACTGAACCGACACGAAACTTCATTTCCAGCAGAAGAAACTCATGAACGCATTTAGCCCGACTAGCCTCCGACCGAGGCCAGGGATGCTCCAGAGCAGTAGGGAGGGTTCCAGCCCAAGACAGGGCTGCTGCCGGCCGCCTGCGTGGATGGGTCCCCGGGGCCGCTTCCTCCCACGCTCGCAGTGGGGAGGCGGAGGAAGATTTGCCTCAAGCAGCCGCGGTTCGCCTCCAGCCCCAGGAGGAGGCTGCAGGAACCCCACCGGCTCCAGCTGGAGAGGCGACCGGGTGGGTGCCGCCGCCCTGCCCAAACCCTCCCGGTTCCCTTCGCCTGCCCCAACCGGGGCTGCTGCGGGCTGCCCGCCAGCCCTGCCCTCCCTCAGCACGGCAGGGTGGCAGGAGGGTGGCATTTCCTTCCTGCTATTTATAGCAGCCCACTCGTATTTGGGTATGCCGGGAGTCGCCAGAGACGGAGGGAAAGGAGCAAAAACGAGGTAAGAAGCAAAGGCAGGAAAACTCCCGACCCTTGCTGGCCCAACAGATGTAGTGTTGTGCCTGGCATCCCTAGCCAGTGCAGTCCTCCTGCTCCAATGGGACCTGAAGCTCCTGTCAAAATCCAGAGGAGGGGAGGAGACGTTGACTTTTTAACTGATTTCCTCTGCCTCGGCAACAAACCCTGGTCAGTGAATTCTAAGCCCTGGGTCGGCTTCCGCTGAAAACAAATTAAAAATTCGTCATTATGTCGGCCAATCCCGTCCTCTTCAGGATTTTAACAGAGCCATAATCAATACATTTCACGTTGTTCACCGGTGCCCATTTTCTGCATCACTTGTATGACTTCAGTCTGACACCAGAGACTTGCTCCTGGTCCACAGTGCTGCCCCAACAGCGCCCAGATAGATCCCTGTCATACTGAGTTTTACAGTCTCCTTTCAAGGTAATGCCTTACACATTTGCCCCTCTCTCAGGCCACAGCAACCTGTCCCCACGTGATGTGTTTAACAACAAGGGGGAGTAATGTCTAGGGGCCCAGGGGTCTCCTGCTCCCAGCCTGGCAGCACCATCCGGGCCTGATGCAGCCAGAGAACAGGCAAAAGAAACAAAAAAAAATAAATTACAAAATCAGAACAAAACTGAAAACATGTTTCTGATTTAAGTATAATCCATTTTTAAATTGGGTGGCATGTAAATATGAAGTCCTAATTAACAGACAGGATTTTTGTCCATGAGAGCGTTTTCCCAGCATGAAGCCTGGGCATGCTTCTCCCAGCACTGGTGGAAGTGCCTGCTCATCCTCCAGCCACTCCTGCTCCGGCCCCCTCCCACCCCCCACCACAGGACACCCCCCATCTCGCCTTCACTTCGAAAGGAGGAGTGAATTACTGCAGCTCTTCCAAGGTTTGCTGTGAGGGGAGCAGGGCTGTAGGCCTCTTCAACAGCGCTGCTGGAGAAACCCCCTTCCCGCACACTCAGGAGACAGACAACATATCCCCCTTCCATTTTGTGAGGGGAGTGGCTCCAAATTAATGCCAAATTAATATTTCTGGAGAAGAAAACTACACATGAGTAACACAGGAAAGAATCACTGATGCCTACCAAAATGACTCATAACTTTAAAAACACAAGCTTCAAGTTCAACCTGGACAACTCACTTAAAGTGAGCAAAAAAAAACAATAAAAAGAAAAAAAATCTCAGGGAAAAAACCCCATCCTCTCAAAGGTTACAACTGTGCAGTACGTTTCCTGCTGTCAATACAACCAGTAACAATGGCTGCAGCCAAGCACAGCTTCTGCAAAAGGAATGCACCACAGCATAAGAGCTGTTACTAACCTCCTTTCTAGGAGCAGGTTTGTGTTTTGCAAGATGTTCTTTTCCCTATGCATTATAGGCGGAGCTGGCATCACAGAGAGGAATAGGAAAAGGAAGGAAAAGGAAGGAAAAGGAAGGAAAAGGAAGGAAAAGGAAGGAAAAGGAAGGAAAAGGAAGGAAAAGGAAGGAAAAGGAA
>VYZS01020534.1:0-12648 GCA_013400695.1 Neodrepanis coruscans | reverse complement strand
GATAACTGTAAGTTCTATTACAGAGTGNTCATAATTAGATAACTGTAAGTTCTATTACAGAGTGTTTCAAATATTTCTGTTAACTTATAAGATGTTTCAAAGAGACTCTAGCCAATTACAGAATGTTCATGTACCAGCTTCTTCTTGGCCAATCTTGAAGCAGTACACTGTTCATGGGCTGTTCCTCCAATGATGTTACTGTTCACACTGTGTCCATGCTGTCCTTCTGATCTCTCCATCCTTGGTACTTCCTGTCCTGCTTCTTCCATCTGACATATACAGCTACTAAAAGCTTAGAGACACTGTAAATACAACTTTTTATATGTTTCACAGAAGGGCACACGTTAAGCTGAAGACAGTGGGGTAAAGAAAAATCACACCAGCTGTCCCTTACATGCTAAAAAACTGCAAAAAGCCTTGGAACATCAGTAGGAAAGGAGAAGAAAGGAAATTTACTATTTCATAAAATTTGCAATGGTATACTGTAGACATGCTGACTCACGTCCATGATGTCAAATCACAATAAGAAAACAGAAGGACAGATATGGGAAAACTGTAGCACATCACTGACTTTTACTGGATGGCAGGTGCATCCCAGCTGTAAAAACATGCAACAGCTTCAAGAGCATGACCAACTGCCAATTCCCACAATGATTATTTTGTTTCCTTTAATATCTACTATACACATATCCATCCATATGGAATGAAAACATTTCATTAAAGCTGGTCTACATTTTCAACAACTGTCTGATTCTCCTCAGAATGTGAATTCAAGAAATGCAAAGGTTCTAGCAAACAAGACATAAAGATTTAACCTGAGATTAAAGATTTATCCCTGAGACTGAAGCCTTTGTCCTTGAGCAAAGTATTTTGCCCAAGGCAACAAAACACACATTCACTGTCAACTAGACTGATGAAGAACTGCCTGTATCTTTTTCAATTACATATTCTAGCACATCTGCAGTTTCCAACTCTGTCTCTCCAGCACATCTTTTGCCTGTTTCTACAAGGCACCGTGCACCGATAAACACTCGGCTGCTCATCATTAGACCGACCATGTGCTTCTCACCCTAAAGCTGGCCCTTCCTATGCAAGTAGATCCCCCAGTCTGACTAGACTAAAACCTTGAGCAGCACTGCTAAAATGATGCAAGCAAGTATGACAGCATTTTTCCTTTGGTCACATAGGTAGGTAACACTGTGGAGAAGATCAGTCCCAGATCTATCCCTTCCAGAACCCTTCCACTCTGCAGGCAAACGGCTTCCAGGTAACTACCAGGTTACTATGAAGTATCAGTGTTAAAGCAAAATGGGTTCTATAGCCTGAAGGCCACATCTTAGTTTTTGTTTTCAGAAACTGAACAGACTAAATTCAGTACTTTAGAAGGAAAAATTAGAACCCTAGTCCTGCAGTAAGCTTGATGCTTCTGGACACAGAACAGAAAAGGCAAGAGTGGACCCTTGAGAAGAGCTACAGGGAGGGGAGGGACTCCAAGCCAGAAAGACACCAAACAGAATGGAAGCTGCTGGAAACAGCAGCTGAACCCACCTGCTGTGTGTTCCTTCAGTGTCAGCCAGGCCAGCACAGTGGGGCACAATGGACTGCAGAAAAGTTTTGAAGTGAGGAGCAGATACACAGGCTGCAGCTGTGCTACCAACACATGCAGGAAGTGAAGCCAGCTTCAAGATTCAGAGGGGAAGACTCACTGCCTTCAGTGAATTCATGGCTTCCTCTCTGAGGAATTTTATCTGTGTGGACCAGCCTGTTTCTTGGTGACCTGAGTTCTTTTTGCTCAGGATAACCTTAAGTAAGGCAATTCTAGCCTTGTGCTTCAGCACCTCCCCTTCCCCACATTTTATCTGTGTCACTCAGATTCTCGTCTCCTTTCTACAATCCTTTAAGATCCACAGATGAAAGTGATGTCTGACAGTTAAGCAGAAAATCACTGGAAACTTACTTTCTAAAATATTCCTGAAGTTGGTACATCATAGATAAAGTACATGTACTCCCTGCAATGATTGTATGTAATTCCAAAATTATAATGTTATTAAACAGATAATCTTTACACTGGTACCTACCCAATCTTTTAAAGCATTATTTTATATTATTGGATTATGAGGCTAAAATTGGAAAAATCTTATGGACTCATTAAATCTCCTTAGCTCCTTCGTAGAAGTTCATATCTTACTAAGCAGGTTTCTGTCTAAAAAAACCTGCTGTGTTTTTTTCAATACACTTTTAAGTCTATGAGGAGGAAAAGCTTAAGAAGCTATTCTACACCCTAACAATATTCATTTTGAGTTCTCCTTGATGTTACAGCTAATTAGCATCTCCCACTTAAACCAGTGTTAGACCTTTCCTACCCTCGCTTTTTGAAGCTTTACTCTCCTCCTCTTACTCCTTCAGGACTATACACCCTAAGAAACTGAGACACAGAGTTGTTTGTTGTTATTTTTAGTTAAAGAATAACCATTTGACTATGGGATTTGAGTATTTTCCTTTCAATATGGATATAAAATCTTCAAAGACCTTCATATTTCCTTGTCATTTTCATAATGCATTGCCAAACCTCTCCTAGTATGCAAGCGAACAACCTCCATCTTCTAGACAAGATTGCCCACAGGCTGTCTGCAGAGAGATCATAAACTTCTGCTTCAAAAATTGAAGACTACAGGAATAACCTCTGACTTTAAAATCAAAATGTAACATTCAGACTCCTGGGAAAGTTGTACAGAGATTTTTGAGTTGCTACATCAACTGCTTAACATATCAGAGTGGTTTTGGAGATAGGTGTGAACCAAAATGGAGCTAATGCCATTCAGTGAGTCTGTGGAAGAAGGTTTTAATCTGCTTCCACTTTTAAGCACTGCAGGGTCAATGGAACAAGTGAAATATACAAAGAAATTCAAGAAGAAACATACCTGCAGTATTCTAAGGACTTGAAAAGCAAAAGTCTCCAGACAATAAATGTAGTAAGAGAGCTTTGTTTTACTGAAAAGATCTCTCAGTGAGAGAGCTCAGAAACAGTAACTTCACAATTCCAAACTACTGGCCCCAACTCCCACCCTTTGCACAGAAGTCTGCACTTCTCTAGTAAGAGTAACACTGTGCAGTCCAAAGATCTGGCATTAAAACAATGATACATAAGAAAAAACTAGACTGTCTAGAGAGGAAAGGAGGAACATGTTCCCAGGCTAGAGAAGCCTTCCTTGCTTTTCTGGACAAGAAAGAAAGGCAATTGCTTCATTAACCTACTTCAGAGAGTTGTAATAAAAGTATTCACTGGCCTTGATTTGCGACGCAGTTAAACAAGCTTAGGCAAAGAATTTCCCACACAGGTCTTGCTACGGATAAAGCATCAGGCACATCTATTTCTGGTTTCCCTGTATCGATCACTAACAATTAAAGTAGACAAGTAGACAACCAGTAACAGTCATTATTACAAATTCTTCCCTTTCTGAACCTGCTGTTAGCCTTTCTTCTCCTGCTTGAAATAGCACAGGCTTCAGGGAACTGACAGTCAGAGCTGGCAGCTGGCTAGTGACCTGGCCAGAACACCACCTTCTCTTTGCAATACCAGCCTGACTCTTTCTAGCACACAAGGACCCACCAGTCGGTGGCTAACAGGGCTTGAAGCTCCTAGGGGAGAACTGACTCTTCCAAATCCTGCTCCAAACACTGCCTGCAATCCTTCTGCCTTCTGATGGTGCACAACACCCACTAAGCTCCGACTGCAAAGTTGCTTGTGTAAAGTCAATGTAAATACCAGTTACTGAGCAGGCAGTATCTTGAAAAAATGTATCTTTCCTAAAGTACAGCACTGATCACATACTTGCAAGTGTGTCAGGAGATGATCCACATATGTAACATCTATATGCATGAATTTGGATTTGTAGCTGTGGAAGAAAAACAAGGAGGCAAACATGGTAGAAAGAGTCACAGTGCACTTCAATTCACCTTTATTTCTGGGAAACTGAAAAACCAAGACCAGCAGATGTGTCCCACAATGTACTGGCACTGCACAGTAGATACTCCACTGAGATAGCTTCCATGGATATCGACATGAAATATTTGGGAAACTATGAACAGAGCAAAGAAAGATTTCCAGTAAGCTGCTCAGCAGCATAACATAAAACTGTATGTTCCTGGAATGAATAATGAGTGACTAAGGCCACCAGTTAATTATCTAAAAACTCCCAATTTACTATCCGAAGCCAAAAATCTGTATAGCAGGAAATTCATTACCAACTTTCTTCTTAGAATGTTCAAACACTTGAATTTACCTCTGCCACTTCTGCTTTTTTCTCTCCCGACTTGGAAGCAGGTCCAAGTGCCTTCTCGTCACCATGCTATAAATAGAGAAAATAGATGGATAGTTATTAAGACCTTGAATTATACCTTCTACATATCAAAAGTCCCAAACATCTTACTGAAGTATGATTCCTTTCACATACCACAGTATGACAGAAGGGTACACTAAGTATTTCTTCTCATTTATCAACAGTATTTCTAAATGACCTGCTGGATAACTTCAAGTGAAATCAGTCAGAAGGTCATGACTTCCAGGGCAGTATGTGTAATGTGGCTGTTCTTGTGAAAAGGTCTGGGGATACTCAGCTTATCACTCATTTCTCACCAGCCCTGCGCTCTCAAATACTTGTGGAAATGCTGTCAGTCCCACAGGCTTCAGAAGAAACTTCACAGCTCCCAGAGAGACCAACACAATGTGTGCAACCCCTCCAACACCTGGACTTCCCTCAGACACATTAAAATGCTCATAATGCCCAGCCCTCCTTACCTGAAAGAAAGTTATTACCATAACTTCCATAATTCTGCTGCTGATACAGAAAAAAATAAATGCCCTAACAGTTCAGGCACAGGTTGCACATTAGGAAATAGAGTTCCTCCAGGATCCCCAGACCTCCTGAATCTTTCATCTCCTCCAAGACTCTAAACATCTTCAGTTCACCTATTCTGATGTACAACCCCATTTGCTTCTCACATGAAGCAATGTAGAGAAAGACACAGTTTGTTTAGCACACATTGTAACTCTCTGCATCTCTGAAAAGTGGTGAATATGGCTCCTCAAAAAAAAAAATCTTTTTCAAAAACAACAGAAGTAAAAAGCAAGAAATTAATATAAAAGGCAACATAATACTCTACTATCTAGTATCACAGCTAATGTAATTTCCCACAGCAACTGAGACATCTGGGAGCCAGGATTGACATCTTGTTTGTTTTGTTAAGTAAAGATAGGAGATGATTCAAGACTCATTTATTCCCTTCTGTTTTGAGGACTCAGCAGCAGGGGGTGAAGTTTGCTAATCCACTAAGTAATGAGTTCCTAAAGAATTTTCTTTACATGGCTATAGGGAAAGTAATGATCCATGTATCACTGCACTGTCTTCAACAACAATCTGTTCCAGGACATCAGCAGATAGCTGGGAAAATGCTGGAGCTGAATGAAAAAAATAAAACTAGAAGTAAAAATGTAGCATGTCTCTTAATTGTTTCCATTATGCCAGTACACAACAAAAATTTCAGTAATTGTTCTGAGCAATCTCTAATAATTTGAGTTTTTAAAACGAGTTTGGGAATGACTAAGATACTTGACAACCTTTTAAATTGAAAATGCTATTCTCATATCCCAATTGTGCCTCTTCAGAGGAAAAAACAAGACCCATAGGTTGTCTTTTCACATAAGAGGTGAATCAATTCACCGTCCTGTAATAGCACTTCCACTGTAGACACAATTAACCCAGCTGTCTGTGCTTTCTACTGCTACAATGAAGGCACATCACATACATACCAGTAAAAGCAATACCAGTGGGCGTGCTGTTGTTGACAGAATAGTACTTCCAGAGCCAGCAGTGCTCTAAAGCTCAAGAGCTGCAGATCCTGCACAGCTAAACTGTTGATCAGGCTCTCTTTTTGTATGGATACCCTCAGCATCACAACTCTCCAGAAGCCAAGGGCTTCTGAGTCCAGCTAACTCAGTTGATGAAGCAAGTGTGTCTTTCCCCACATCGCTTTTATTTTCTTCTTCAAATTCAGACGTAGATTTAAAAGAAGCAACACCAAGAAAAGTGCAGGTTTTACAGGTTTGTTTTTTCTTTTAGCAAACCAGAGAATGTAGGAACTAAATACTTAATTCCTACTGAGTACCGTCTACTCTACACGGTATAAATATGGTTATCCTTCCTCCCCAAGTCCATCTCCTCATCTTCATACCACAGAAACCCACAGCAGACAGGATTATGGCATCAAAAGGGCACCCAGTCCCTAGGACCATGAAGAGGAAGATACAGAAGACAGCTGGCAGAACATCAACTCCATGCCCCTGAGGGACCCCAGGGCAGCTTCACTGTCCAGAGAGGACACAGCATGGACCAGGACAAGGACCATGACTTTGCTACCCCTAAGCTCAAGCAGAGAGTGTTTAAAAGAGTACCATTGACCCTCCAAAAGGCTATGACAAACAGCCCCTATAACAAAGAGACTTTGACTTGGAGGCCAAGTACTGTTTATTCCAAAGCACATATAGTCTAACCAACGTAATTTTGCTATCAGGTAAGCTGGAGTACACACTGTGTACACACTGAGTGCTGATACTCTCTGGCCTCAGCTAATAAAACAGCCTGTGAAAGTACTGCCTTGTTGAAAAGTCTGAGGAGGAAACCTTTGAAATCACAGCTTCCTTACAAACCTTTTGAGAAGACCATGCTGATTTCCTTAACAGATGATGTTAACTGTTTCAAAAATGCCCTTCAATAGCTCTTTTATTAGCTGTACTTCCAAGCTTTGAACACTCTAGTAAAAGAAATAAATATATAAAAAAATAAAACCAGTACCTCAATCTGCTGAGCAAGAAGCTAAGCTCAGGTTTCCTGGGACAGCGTGCATGCAGTGCTCCTTCATATTCAAAAGCTAAGGTAGGTTGACATTTTCTTTGGGCACTCTTTTCTTTACCTGCTCATACTTCCTTACAATGCCAAAGACACATAATCGTAACCAAGTCAGAACAGAACACCTCCTGCTCTCTGACACAAGCAGTAGGCATACAGCTGAAGTCATATTTCTAGTTTAACTCATGAGCTAAAAGGAACTCCTTGTAGCTTTTAAGTTGGTCCAAAATACCTTCCAACTTTCCTAACTAAACCACCACCCACAAATCTACCTATAATCACACATTCACAAAAATACAGAGGTATTATGAAGAAGAAAGTTTATTCTGAGATCTTCAACCTCTTCTAAAGTGCACAGAAATGTCACCACACTGTTATTTTAAAACACACCTTTAACTTCTGACTCAAAGAGCATTTTAAAACTAGAAAGTAAATGGCCTAGGTGGAAAGCACAGAGCAAATTACTAACAACTGAACAGACACCCGAATGCACGAAAATGCAACCTCTCACTAAAGGCTTTCCTCAAAAAAATTCCTTGTAAACCTCAAGAGCCCCATCAGCATTAGAGAGCCTTCAGTTCAGAGCCATTGTGCAATGTCTCAGAGGACACACAGTAACCGGGTAAGAAGTGAAGTCTCACTGCAAGATTCTCAGCTGAAGTCAACCAACTCTGCATTACATATATTAAAGGAGATGGGAATCTGGCTTTTGCTTTCAGATAAAACTGGGAAGAAGATAAAGATCTTTGATGCTGCCCAGTAAACTGATAGAGAGGTGCCAGGGGAGCTACAATCAAAAGGAGTGGAAAGCTGAAACTGAGATTTGTCTTATATCCAACCCATTCTGCCTTAAATACACCAGCCAGTAAAACCCTTGCTAGATACACATGGGAATCTCCTTTGTCTCTGTTCCTCTCTCCCATCTCTTCTGCTTCTCCTGCCCTTCAGTATGATACATATGCATGGGACAACACAGCAGTCCTCCCACAGGTGCTCTTCTGGTGCCAACAACCAAAAGCTGGGTTTCCAAAAGAGGAGGTGCAGGTAGTGTCCATTTCATCACTCAAAGCAGCAAGTCCCAAACCTTCCTCCTTGTGTCACTTTGTGTCACTTCCACTAGCTATTACTGACTTGACTTGACGCAATAAATAATACTTGCAAACACTGCCAAACACTGATCCAAACTACACGGAGTGACTTAAAATGTTATAGATTCAGCAGATTTCACCTACCTGACTATGTACTTAGAAAATACATTAAAGGGATGTCTCCTCTGAAAGCCACCTTGCATAATGTATGCTTTCTGTAAAACTTTAACAGAGAGCAAACTTCTCACTACTGCACGCAGAGACCAACTGCTTCCTCCTACGATTAATAAACCACAAAGGCTTTTTAAAGCAATCACGGGTTCGTCACAGTAGCTAGCAGCGACCCAACTGCATCCAAATCTCACGGAGCCATCAGAGAGCTGTGGTTTACTCAGGGAGGGTCTGGCAAGCGCCGGCCCTTCCCGGCAGCCCCACCACCCACCCGCAGCGCAGAACACGCTCTAGAAAAAAGCACGCCGCACAGTTTTTCCCAGAGCAGGAATAGCCGCACATAAATCCTGCCTTACGCTGCTCTGTGCAGTTCCGTACTCTCGCAAGTTCGCGTTATTCCTAAAATAATCCAAAACTGCCAACAGCACCAAAAGAATCTCTGATTTTCAAGTGTCGCCTTCAGACGGCGGAGGGGACATGGCGCACACCGGGATGCAACCAGACCTGAAGGAGCCTTCAAAAAACAGCGCTCCCTCGCCTCCAGCCACCACAAACCACTTCCCTTAGCCCCTTGCCCCGCGAATGCCAGCGAGCGGAGGGAACACCTCGGTCCGCCCTGCCCCGGAGGTGGCCCGGGCTCTCCACCGGGGACCCCCGCACTCACCATGACGTACCACCACCGGGCAAAAGCCATAGCGCTGCCGCTGCTCCTCCGCACGGCCCTGCCCGGCCCTGCCCGACCTGGAACGCGCCCCAGGGCGGCGCCCGGGCGGAGCCGCTTCCCCGGCCGAGGCCGTGGAGTGCCTGGGGCAGAGCGGAGCGGCATCTCCGCCCTCCTCGCACACACCCCCAGATTCACAGAACCTCACGGTCCCGCCTTACCGCCGCAGGCAGCTGCTGCCTCCCCGCCCCGGGCTTCGACATGCCGCCGCGGCTCCTGCCGCCCACCCCGGGGAAGAGTAGCGAGGGGCGGCCGGTCGCAAACACCACCACAACACGCTGGAAAGGCAATCGGTCCCTCTCCTTCCTGCCGGCGCTGGGCCGGGACGGGGAAACCGGGGTGGGGCATAGTGCTGGGATGAGGCGGCGGGGAGAGAATGGAATGTGCGTGGCAGAACGACGGTCAGCTGAAAGAAGAGGGGTTTTTCTTAAAAATAGTGTTGCTTGAGGGGGTGGAAAAAAAGCGCATAGCCACTTTCCTTCTCCTCAGGGAAGTCATTCCCCTTGGAAAACTGTTCGGGTGTGCACAGCCGACCCTAGCCAGGCTTCAGGGCAGCTCGCATCACGGACCTTGCCCCTCACGGCTTCCCACGGGATGGAGCCGGGCGGCGGATGCCTGGGGCTGCTTCAAGACCCGGCTCCTGCACCAGCCTCCAGCCTTAGCATCCTGTCTATTCCAGAGTCTCCCTCCAGCTTTGGCATCTTGCTTTCTCCACCTGTGGCACCTCAGCTCCTCCACCAGCTTCTGGGTCCTCTGCCAGCTTCCCTACAGCCATGCCACACCGACTTCTCTGCTGGCCTCAAGCCGTGGCCGTCACCTTGGCCTGAACTCATCCCCACCAAGCAAACACCCTTGGTTTTGAAGTTGGTTATGTATCCTATGGGTTGGTGTGGTGCTTTAACATAACTAGAGGATTTGCCGTAGCTCAGGTTACAAAAGGGAAAACACAGAGTTTGTGTGTAGGAATAGGCACAGTCCACCGACTGTCTTGCCCAGGTCTTGTTTGTGTACAGTAACAAAGTGGATTATTGGGGTGTTCTGTGCCAGGGAATCCCAGGTTCAGGCTAGATAGCCACTGGATAAGTTAGTATTACCTGCGAAGAGGTAACAGCAGCAGCAGTGCCTGAACACATGCAGAGGAGGATCTTTCTATCAGCAGCAGGCAATGAAGTGTGCCAATCTTTAGCAAGTGTTCATTACAGGCTTCCTTGGGGAAAAGGCAGTAGGCTGAACCACTTAGTGGGAAGCCTGTAAAGCAGATTAAGCCTATGCCCTCTCCTGTCAGACAGAAGGAGATAAGTGGGTGAGGATGAACCCCTTGAGGCCTTGGGAAATGGCTTTAGTCTGAGAGAGAGAGGACAATTCAGACATGTCATATTCTTAGAGCTGTCCCTGCCCTTCCTTTCTGATTATAGTCTTGCAGATTTATGGCTGGTCTCTGAAGTGTTTCAGCCTGTGATATGTATGGGTTTTACATTCCACTTGACAGTTCACCTGCCTAAAATTTTAAGTGCATAATATTTTAAGTAAATTTTAAGCTTTTACCTAGATTCTGTATCACATCTGGCCACGAAAGTGTAAAACAGCTGCAAGAGACCATATTATAAGAATGTGCATCTAGGCAAGGAGCTATAGAGAAGTTGGAGGCAAGGGCCATGTTTACTGCATGGATTTTACACAGGGCTCATGTGTGCTCCTTTACCTGGGGTCACTGTGACATATCTAACAGATTGTGCTGCATTCCTTGGCTACTGGCACAGTGCCTCAGGGAGCCTGTAGGGAGCTTCCTCCATCTCACTGCTGCATGCCTGATGACAAACAACTGGAACTGAAAGTAAATGAAATGGTGGAGTTGCACGGTAATGAGGCAGTAACACAGGAAAGTCTTGGTGATGTCAGTCTATATCATGGTGGACATTCAGGGTTCTGCTGACCCAGAAGCACACCATCTGAGCTGAGCTTTCCAAGTAGGTTAGGATTATAGCTGAAAGAATGAGGAGAGCTGCCCAGATACGTGCCTCAGTTCCTGCAGATGTTGCAGTATTTTGGGAACTGATTGGGTGCCATCCAGCCTTGCAAAGAAATCTTGCTTTAGGGCAAAGGGGTTGGCACTGTTGTTTCTGTTAGAAGGCTCCTATAGTTTGCCACTGCTTTAAGAAACCATGCTTTATGGGAAATTTCTGCATAAATTTATTCTCAAAGAGTTGAGATTACTTTTATATGTAAAGGATGTAGGCAGCACACATTTACCTGGGCGTGGAAAAACAGGTCCTTGTTCGTCTGACAGAAGTGATCTCAGCTGATGGGTACCTGAGTCAGGTTTTGAAGTACTGCAGGCCTAAACAGCACTCCAACAGGTTGCTCATTAGGGTAAAGACAGTGGGTATTTGAGTGAAGCAGTTGCTAGTAATTACCCAAGTAGGTCTGACACTTACTATCTTTAATTAGAAAAAAAAAAGTTTTACCTGAGGCTTTCAGCAGCATAAAAGCATGTGGTTTCAAAGTCACATGGTATTTCCTGTCTCATTTTCTACTTATTCCTTCAGAGCATATGCAAGTGAAGAAAACCACCAAGGGCCGCTGAGATTTTATGTGGTATCAGTTGCGGAGTACTGCACAGGGCTGGTCAGAAACAGATGAAGGAGACACTAGGCAGCTCAGGCATCAGTTTCTTCAATATATATTGGCTGGAGAAAGAGTAAGTGGCCACAGCAGGAGCAAACTGGCTCTTTACAGTGATAATGTGTAGTGAACAGGCTTTCAATAAATAGCTGTAATGAACAGGTGTACAAAAAAGAGCTTGTGTGCTGTTAATAGTCATTTAGAGATACATATCATGGATACATTTCCATGTAATTCAAGGTATTGAGAGTCTAAAATTGGAATGAAGAATCACAGGCTTGATTTTCCCACCATACCTTATCTCCAAAGGGCACCAGTTGACATCAAATGCCTCTGAATAAAAAGGTGCTCAAAATTCTGGAAGGATCAGATGAAATTTTTGCCAAGCATACATATTTTATTAATATAAATTGCCTAAGAGTGTGACTGCAAGCTTATGAGTCATTCCGCAAATTTACAAAATAAAGTACAAAATCTCTTGTGTAACTGGATTTTTATCTAGGGTAGTTTAAAAGATGTCTAAATTGAGTATAAAAATTAGTCAAACAATAGTTTGTTTTTTTTAATCTCCTTCCTCCTCTTCTTGTGGTTAACCAAGAAACTCATTACAAATCTTTTGTTCTGTTGACTTTCTCTCAAAACAATCAGATTTTTTTAATTTTTTTTTTTAATTTGATGAACTCAGTCCCACCCTGTTTTAACACACACACAGAGTAACGAAGATGGACAAGTACATTTAATTTCTTCTTGTTTGTTCACAAAGTGTTCAGTAAATGGAAATTGGAATTTTCAGTTATGGAAAACCTATTTGTTAATAAGAGTAGGTTTGAAAAAACCCTTGCTCCTTAGTATTGGAAAGAAAGGTTTCTTTCCATATCTGTGGATACTTATATTTTGGCAAGTGTTTATAGACATGTTTTCTTTTACCATATAAATTGTATGTCCTCTGCTCATTTAGTGTGGTCTGAAGATTTCCTGCTGGACTCCATCCCACTGCTGAATGGAGAGTTCCTTTCCTCAGACATAAGAGACATAAACTTTGACACCAATCAAGAGGAAATTAGAGTCTTTCCCAAGGTTTGGTATTTTACAATTCCTTAAATACTAAACTGAACTTTAAGTTAAAAAAAAAAACCCAAAC
>VYZS01020533.1:0-16502 GCA_013400695.1 Neodrepanis coruscans | reverse complement strand
TTTTTTTTTCTTTCCTCATTTTCTAGCTGAGAATACAGTTCTGCCAATTGAGCAGCAGTTTCTCGGGTTAATCAAGGGCTGTGTTTTTAACGGGATGCCCCTGGAAGCCTTTTCTCGAGGGCACTTACTCTGAATTGGGGGCAATCACTTTTTGTGAGGCTCTGCACATCCCAGCACAACCTCAGCCCCTCCAGCAGCTCCTGCTTGAACACGAAACTCTTCACAAACCCGGCACAACCAGTGGGGGACGAGCTGAATAGCTTTGCTTGGGGCCTCCAGAGGTACCATTAAAACCTCAAAATGCAGCCATGCCTTTCTAATGGGTTCTGTAAGTCTCCTAAACTTAGGATAACAGGAAGAGGCTGTCAGAGATCTTAGGGGGGAAAAGCATTTGGAGAACGCCAACCATTTCTTAAAATACTGAATTGTAGGGAAAGCTGTGTGTTTGCAGTTCCCAGTCCCATTTCCTCCGAAGGTGTTAGCTAGGCAACCAGCGACGGGCTCGAGATATTCTCTCCAGATCTGGAGGCTGGATGAGGGGAAAGCTTGCCATGATTACGCAATGAAAATAGAAGGGGGTGTAAAAAAGAACTTGCTGCATGTAAAAACATGCCCACACCCCCCGGGGCAGAGGTGGCTGTGGCATTAAAGGGCAGCTTCTCCTCCACAGACGTGGTTAATGGCTTCAGAGGAGTGGAAGAGGCACAGGAGTATCTGTAGTGAGACATAGCATTGCTGGTACAGTTTTTGGAATTAATTAGTGAGATCTGGTGTTTTCACTGGGGAGGAAAAGGCTCTTGTTCAGAGGAAGTGTCAAGTCAACTGCTCTTAGTCAGGATTGACAGAATGATTTATCCTGTGACCTTGAGTCTGTTATCCAGGGTCAGATCCTGACATCCTCATGCACTGAAGCAATCCAGTGTTACAGTGAAGGCAGAGAAAATACTCCTTGTGGCCTAAGGGCACCAGTTATGGACAGATAATTCCAGTGAGCCTGTTCTTCCCTCTGCTTTGGGCCAGCACTGAGGCTTTGGGTTGAAAAGTGGTGTTTGACTACGAAAGGAATGAAAAGGAGAATTTTAAGGAAGACTCTTCTCAGCCTCTGTGTTCAGGGTCTGCTCGTAGGCACAGCCACTGCCAGGAGATGTGCAGCCTATCATTTGTTGGGTACAATATATTTGGATTAATTCCCTGGTTACTTGACTTTCTTCCTCCAGTTACACAATAGTGATGAGTTGTTTGTTAAAAATACATTACTCGTGGCAGAGTCAGACAAGGCAAATTCCAGCTGAATTCCAACTGTTCCGTTTGTAATCTTCCAGATCTGCCAAAGTGAGAGATATTCTGTGGTCAAGGGAAGCTGCTCTGTTTGGCACAACAGTTTTCTGAGGATTCAGGATTTAGTGTGGCTGTGGCAGGACATTGTTTATTCTTGTAAAAAGGGAGTAGCCTTGCTTCCATGTGTCCTTTAAACAGAACTAAAGCAGAATTTTATCCTTGCATCAGTAAAATATTTTTGGTAAGAGATGCTTTTATGAAAAGCAGTATAATAAAGGGCAAAACTGCCAATAGGAACATTTTAAGGCTGTGTTTTTGTTTTCTAAATGCACAGTTATGATAACAGAGCTCATCCAAACCCCTAAATTCTCTGTGGGTTCTCTCTGTATATTGAGAGGTGTAAGAAAAACATATTTCAAAAAGGAAGAACATTTTGGTGAGTTCAGAATCCAGTGGTAGGACACAGGAGTTCCCAAAGGCAGAGCCACCAATGGAAATCCTGTTTGGTTTGGCAGAGGAGGGAAGTGGGGGACACATGGAGCCTTCTCCCTCACAGGATATTTGGGAATGTCTTCCCAGGGGGTTTTAGCTGTGTTTGGAGCAATTTCTCTGCCATCTGTGCTGTTTGACTGAAGGGAATGGGGACAAATTCAACCCAATTCAGCACATTTTTTCAGGTGAACATTCTTTAAAAAGCAGTATTTTTTGGTCTGCTCAAGACAGTGATTAGTGGCAAGAAATTTGGCATTTCTATGACTGACAGCTCTTTGGGCCAGAGACTGTGGCTTCCATTGTTTGATCAGGGTTTGATATGTTGTGGATGCTGCAATAATTAATGTGCCACAGTGAGTCAGATCATCTGCAGAAAGACACTGGGGGAAATATTTCTTCATTTGTGTGTGGAAGGAGCACTGATGGGAGTTTGGGGGTGTATGTCCATCCTTTGTAATTTCTTACTGAAAGAGATTTTAATTCTCAAATTAAAAATAGGTGTATCTTTTCTATTTAAGACTCTTCTGTGTTAAGTTACTTCTACACACTTGCATTTAGTTGTCCTTCTGCTGTGTGTCTCCCTAAGCCTTTAACTTCTATTCATGGAAACAGAGCAGCTTTAACATGTGAATATATGCAAAGAACAGTCCATTTTCTGTAGCTTAAAACTCATAGAGAGGCTTTGATGTTCTAAAGGTTGCCATGAATTAAGCCTAATGCCTTTTCAATTACATTTCAAAATACAAAACATATTTACAGTGAGCTTCACTTAGAGTCAGGAATGGCAGATGGGAAGGATACACATATTGCTCTGGATAATCCTGGAGTTTGACAGAGGCCAGATTGTTCTCTGACCTTGCAGGATATTCCTTGTCTTTTTCCCAAGAAAAAGTTTACTTCAGTGGCAACGACATCTGGGACATTTGTCTCCAAATGTTTATCTCAAGGAAAATGAAAGGATTTCCATTCCAGTCCTCCACTCAAACTGGTTTTTCCATTTACCAGGTTAAAAGATTCATGTAACAACTATGTCCCATTCCCCCAGATAATCAGGGTAGCAGATTTAAAGGAGAAACAGAAGATGCAGAAAGTGATTTTCCACATCTTGCCTCTTTACATGTTTGTCAGAAGGTCAGTGACCCTCCCTGAAAATGGCCACTGATTCAGAGATGCTGCTGAGACATTTTGCACTGCTGTGCAAGAATAATATTGCCAATGTTATCCTTTGTTCAGCTGCTGTAGTGTCTCATGGAACTTACAGGTTGCCTCTTGCCTTGGTGTGATTTAAATACCAGATATTTTCTAGTAATATTGATCATTTCTAGCCCCTGTTTTCAAGCAGGGAGCAAAGCCAGGCTCACACCTCACTTGCCTGACAAGCCCCTTAAAGATGTGCTGTCCAAGTTTGTTGCTGCTTCTCCTCCAGATCACTGCACTTTAGTGATGCAAAGGTCCTGCAGCAGCTGGAGGAAGATGTCAGCTCAGATAGAGAGGATTTGGGGATATGTGTACTTTTTATTCCAGAACTGATTGTACTTGGCTCTGAAGGAGATGCATTTCTTTGCTCTGTCATTTGAGGTTCATTACTTGGAGCTGCTTTCCCTAACCTGTGTCAAGAACAGCTTTATCATGGAAAGAGGAACTCCCCAGGTTTGCCCAGTGTGTCAGTGGGGATTTCCTCTCCTCTTTGTCTAATGCACAAGAGAACTCACAATTCCTTTCATCATTTAAACAGCAGTAATCTATTTTCTAACAATGAACTCAGTCAAAGTTCTCCCAGTGCTTAACCTTCACATATGGACAGATGCAAAGATATTCTACCAAGTATCTGCTTGAAATGAGATGTGCACAGGTCAGAGTGTGGGACAAAACCATCTTCTCCAGCTTCAGCTTTGGGAATGATTTCCAGAGTGACGGGAGTCCATGTGGCTGTGACCATTCAGCCAGAGACTCCCCACTCTGGCCTGGTGCAACTGAGAGAAACTTTTGAGGAGCTCATTTACCCCTTGGATTTGACAAATCAGTACCTTAATTTTACAAAGTCCTTTCCTTACTAAAACAAGCTTTACAGCAGCTCACATGGGGAAGTGGAGTTGCTGAATCAAGTAATAGTAGGTTCCTTTCTTTTCATCAGTGCTGCTTACACTATGAAAAGTTAATCCCTTCCAATGCATCTTTTCTATGCTGGTCTTCCTTTTACAGGTACAATAATGAATAGTATTTTAGGCCATACATAATCCCAGCTGCTTATCAAGGATGAATGAAATTCTCCCACCATCTCTCATGTAGCCTTAAAGCAGTGGATGTGGTGTGCAGAAGTCTAGAGGAATGGCTCAAAGGAGCTATCACAACATGGTAAATGTAGCATAAAATTATTTCAGCTGTAATACTTTAATAACCCCCCTGGTATTAAGTGCAGGGAGCTCCACTAACTTCAGCACATTCGTTACACTGATGGTCTGACCCGAAGGCTTTATTAATAATAGAAACAAGATTTATTTTAATTGTGTCATGGATATTTAAGTAAAACTCCCTCTAGATTGTAATCTGCTTAAAACACATGGCAGGCTACAGCCCACGGTTTTTAACCCGACTCTCATCGTTTTCACTTCCTTTTAGCTCCTTAATGCCACCAAAGCTGAATCCTGCCACGGGGGAGCTGCTGCACACTGAGTGCTTTGTCAACCAGCTGAGCAGGCACGAGAGAGATCACCCCAGGGCAGGCACCTCCCGACCTGAGCAGTGTGTGCAAAACACTTCACTCAACTCGGCTGCAGCTCCAGCAACACGAGTTGAAAAGCACCACCTTCTGTTGAAAAGGCAGAGATTTGAGGCAGAGATATTAATTCAAGGGTTATTTACTCTAATTAGGAAAAGACATAAAGCATCATTCTTTACCTACAGAAGGAGCTCAGACACTTCGCTAATTAGGGACACCATTCCATACCTGTGTCTTAGAATTATTAGTTACAAATAAGTACATTTAAAAACAAACTTGCCAAGGATTATGAAACTGTAGTTTCATTTAGGTAAATAGTGACAGTTGAATGACTGAAAGACCAGCACATAGAAAAGAGCAGTCTGATAGAAAGAAGTGTTGATATACTTGATGAGGCCCAATAAAGAAGGAAAAAACCCTCTGCCAACATTTGTTATAAATCTTCAAAGCCCTTGTCTAAATCAATTATGTTATTCCACTTTTTGTAGCTGAAAACATGGCTCTGAGTCTTCCAGGATCCTTGCTCAGAAGAGAGAGAGGAACCTGAGAAATGGCTGGGATAGTAATTTGAGATGAACACACAGCAGTGTGCTCGTGGCAAGGAAACAGTGTAAATGCAATTTAATCTAACATTTTACCGGGAACTAATGAAGTTTCACTTTGGAGCAGTGTCCCTGTGCTGTAAGGTCATACAAGCTTTGACAGCTCCACTAATGCAAGTTTTCAGGGTCTGTGCTGCTCAGAACTTACATTTATACATTGTAATCCCAGAACTCCTTCCTTATATAATTGACTCCCTACAGGTGAGATAAGAATTTTATGACCAGGGCAATCAAAGATTCTTCTTTCAGTCCCCTGTGGGAAGGAGAGCTGACTATTGCAGGATACTCTGCTCTGTGCAATAACTGCACGTGCTGAGCTGAATGCCAAGGCTGGCATATTTTGGAGAGAAAACCCATGTGCTTTATGTGGGTCAATGTCACATGAACATTCTAAGAAAGTTATGTAAGTGCCAAGGCAGGATGTGTTTGTGGTGCAGCTCCCTGCAGCCTTCCACAGATGTTTCACCAGTTTCTCTTCACTGACAAGTCATGTACCTCTCAAACTCCATATTTCTTGCTGGGCTCAGTAGAAGATGCTACAGCAGTGATCAGGCAGCTTTGCATTCAGACCCTCTCAAACCACTGGCAATTCTTCTCTTCACAAACAGTGGTGACAGACGTTGTCCCAGCTCCTCATTTATCCATTCCTGTCCTGTCAATCACGGCGCTGGCGGCAGGAACGGTGTGAGCAGGCACAGATCTTCAGATGGAGTCTGCCAGCTCGGTTGAACAGATAATGAAGACAACATAATGTTGCCTTTGTTTGTAAAAGATGGAACGCCCACGTAAGTGCCCAGACCAGGGCTGGGGGCTGGCAGCTGCCAGGAGGTGGGAAATGCCAACAAGAACCTGGGCTAAAGTCTTCCAGGAACAGCAAGAAGCACATGCCTGGCACTGAGAGATGTTGCTGCTGGGAGGGGGCTGTGGCATGGACACAAATCCCACAGCAACACTCACCTTCCAGTCAAACCCTCCAGCTGAATATGTTACCCACATTCCAGATGTGCAGTGTTCCCTGTTTCCCCATCACACTTGGCACTGCCCCAGCCTCCTTGATCTCAGCTGTTCTGTACTTTACCAGGAGCTGTCACAGCTGCATTTCAGCATCCACAGATGCATTTTAGGCAGTACACAAAATATCTTGGTTTCCCTCGTGTTCTCTTTCCCCAGAGCGATGAGTGACATTGGAGATTACATTGGTTCCAACATCGAAATATCCTGGCTGCCCAACCTGGATGATTTAATGAAAGGCTACGCACGGAATTTCAGGCCTGGGATTGGAGGTGAGGCTTGGAGAACGATGTCTCTCCTGTTCTTACAACCCTCCTGCTCTTGGAGGTTTATGTGAACGTCATACTTTACAAGATTAAAAGGTTATGATTATCTTTTACTTGGATACTGGGAAAAAAATAACAGTCAACAATTTGGATGGTTGTGACAAGAGACAGACTGTACAACAGCAACACAGGCTTCTGATACAGTTCTTAAATCACTGACATTTAAGTTGAAGGAATTTTGTATTACATTAAATGGTGATAATTTCTACATCTGCTTGAAGTCATGCTGTCTTCAACTAGATAATGTGATTCAGAAAAGACTCCATAATTTTCAGGAGTTGTGGTTTTATCTCATGTCCTTTATCTCTGAAGTGAGGTGTGCTGTTGGAAATTGGGGTAAAATCCACTAAAATATTTGAATCTCTTACTGAAAGGTAGATTTTACTCAGGGAGTCTATTTTATAACAGAAAATACTTTTGTGAACTTCTTCTCTGTGAAAGAATTAACAGTCTTGGGTCATTTATATTTTTATAGGTGCTCTGCTGATGTAAATGACCCCATTCAAACATTTTTTCTCAGGTCCCCCCGTTAACGTTGCTCTGGCAATCGAAGTGGCCAGCATTGACCACATCTCAGAAGTGAACATGGTACAGTATCACATTCTTTAGTTTTGCTTTAAAAAATGTTCAAACCCAAAAGTTGTACTGTGTTGGTTTTTTTTAAGACACACACAGCTCTTGCAATATATTATATGTAACATTGATGTTGAATGTTTTTTGATAATTTGGGTTTACCCCTGGTAGAAACACGTGACAGAAATTCAAATGCTTATGTGCTCTGGAAGCAGATAATGCCTTTCTAGGCTGATACACCAATTTTTGGCCATGTCCCAAAGCATTACCCTTGTGTTTGTTCAGCATCACCTTTTGACTGGGATTCCTCTTGCCACAGGAATACACCATGACAGTATTTTTGCACCAGAGCTGGCGAGACGACCGTCTGTCTTACAACCACACCAACGAGACCCTGGGCCTGGACAGCCGCTTTGTGGACAAGCTCTGGCTGCCAGACACTTTCATAGTCAATGCCAAGTCTGCCTGGTTCCATGATGTGACTGTGGAAAACAAACTTATCAGGCTCCAGCCAGATGGAGTCATTTTGTACAGCATCAGGTGAGCGGCTCTGTTGTGCAGTAACTCTTTGGACAGACTAGAGAGTCATCACTCAGTTTTCCCAGGAGGATTTCCTGAAATAATTACCAATTTGAAATAGAAGAAAATCTCCTACTGGAGATTCCTGGGCTTTACAAGGATTGCACTGCCAGGAAGGTCTCTTTGGCAACACTAAAGCATTTTGCACTACAGAGTCACTGATCACATTCAGATTGTCCTCAGAGGGAGAGAAGTGTCTCAGAGCTGTTTGGTCATACAGAGCAAAGATTGTCTTCTCTACTCTCTCACTGTTTTCCAAGGGAACTATGATCCTGATTTAGGCTCAACTTCCCCCTCTCTCAAACAGAGAAAGCAGCATTTCCTCACTTTGGAAGAGTGCTGTGGCTGAAACCCAGGAATTATATTGAATGTTAATTGTGTAATAATCCAAAAATAGTGTGCGGGCACTTTTAAAATTGCAAGTCCAAGGTTTTCCTTAAGATATTGGTAGTGATCTTGGGGACAGTGAAAGGGAGTAGATTGAATCAGGAAATTCCATTTTATCACCAGAAGCAGCTGAAACATCCTCTGATGTTAGAAGTGGCAACAGCCATAAGAACTTTGAAAATAGTTTCCTTTATTAGTGTTAAGGTTTGAGAGTTTTCCATTCAGTCCTTTTAGTTCTGAGGAAAAGGCTCCATCTGAATGCAAATAACTGGTGTTGGTGTTGCTTGGAACAGGATTACCTCAACAGTGGCCTGTGACATGGACCTGTCCAAGTACCCCATGGATGAGCAGGAGTGCATGTTGGACCTGGAGAGCTGTAAGGGCTGAGTACCTGTGTGTTCTGTGTATGTGGTACAGATGGCTGGGGTTGGCTGGGATGGTTCTGCTTCAGTCAATGAAATGTAGGAGAGATCTAAAGAACAGGAATCCCCTCATTCCCTTTGTTGGGCTCTTCAGTAGCAGTTTAACTCCAGGATTTAATTTAGGGGTGATGAACAATGCACAGTCCTGCTCACAAGTGTCTGGAACTTTGTGCTTGATGTGAAACCTTGTGCAGTTGTGACAGTCACTGGCATTACTGAGGTTTGCATCAAATCCAGAGAGAACAAGTAGAGAAGCCCACAGGCAAAATCTAATGTGCTATTTTTTCTTCATGAGAAAAAGGGAATAAGAAAGATTTTCCAGCTTTTAATGAATGCCATTGTGACAAGCCTTTACATAGCTGTTCAGCTTCCCTTGGCATTCCTGTATCTGTTACAGAGAAATCCATCAGAATTCTGCATGGATTGGCTTCATTCATGTGTACTCCAGGCTGAATCTCAGCATGTTTGCAATGGGTCCAATGGAAATCAGCACAGCAGAGGAATTAGAGAACTTCCACCACGAGTCCTCTAAACTCTTCATTCCTCCCCCGAACTTTGTGCTTATTCAGCTTTCTCTTGGCAGATGGCTACTCTTCAGAGGACATTGTGTACCACTGGTCAGAAAACCAGGAGGAGATCCATGGGCTGGATAAGCTGCAGCTCGCTCAGTTCACAATTACCAACTACCAGTTCACTACAGAAATCATGAACTTCAAATCTGGTAACAGAATCTCTCCTCAATTCAAGGACAGTATCTGACTTTTTCCTGCATAGAGAAACCTCCTGTATCTGTAATAGAAAACCCTTCTCCTTAAATAGCTAATTTAAGGACCTGTCAGGTTTCTGATAAGAGTTTTTTTCAGCTTACACTTGTAAAAATTGCCATCCTTTGCTGAGCTCCCAGGTAGCCACTGTAGCATGTTATGTCCTTTAGCTCTCTCTGCTTGACAAAATACTGTGTGGAGTAGCCAGACAGCACCTGATAAAAAACACTTGAGGTATGGCTCACATTTTCTTGACCTAATTTGCGACTTCAGATCAAGAAAAATTTCCATTAGCCCTGAAGTTACGAAGCTTGTGACGTACAGTAAGATCAGTCTAATTCTACCAGTAGAAGCCAGTGGTGTGTATGTCTATCACTGGGCTTATTGCAATGTTTGTACAAGATTGGAGTCATTTCTTTCCTGCTGATTTTTCATCCTCTTTCATGTATTCAGATTCTCATTTATGCTGCACATCTCCTCTAAGCTCTTTTTTGAGTTTGAAATTAACTTGGCCTTTTAAAAAATCTAAATTTAGTATCTGGAGGACTTTCTACAGCAGATGATAAGACAGTACACATTTTGAAGCAATACTGTTATTTGAGAAGACTCATGATTTTATTTTCAGATCTGGCATTGATGTGACCTGAGACAAATCATTTGACCTATTCTTAGCTGATGAGAGCTGCAGTACCTCGTGCAGGCTTTGTGAAGCCTCATCAAACACCAGCCAAAAAACCTTTGATGCCCCTTGTCCAAAAGACGCTAAAGCTCCGTGTCATTATAGGAAATGTCATTTTGAGCACCAGTTTGACTGTCATTCCCACAGCCAGACTCTTCTCTGCCTGCTCTTTTTTCCAGCAGGGCAGTTCCCCAGGCTCAGCCTCCACTTCCACCTGCGGCGGAACCGCGGCGTTTACATCATCCAGTCCTATGTCCCCTCCATCCTGCTGGTGGCCATGTCGTGGGTGTCCTTCTGGATCAGCCAGTCAGCTGTGCCTGCCAGGGTGTCATTAGGTAAAACACATTGCTCCCCTTGTCGTTCTGCTCTCTGATAATCCCCATTCTCCGTGAAGTTGCATTTATGATCCCCGTGTTCATGTTTGCAGAAGAGATGGTCCTTCAGAAAATGTCCCTCCCTCCTGTTTTAGTTTTTGTCACGTTATCAGAGCAGCTGCCTCAGGAAATAACAACCTGAAGAGGGTTAAAAGCACTAATGACTCTAAGACAGGTGTATTTGAAGGGACAGTGACAAAAAATGTTCCTGGAGCTCGTGGACCCGTTTGTCTGAGTCAGGGTTGCAGGATCAGATGCAAAAGTGTTTGAGGGTTAAATTGTTGGGTTTTGTTTGTCCTGATCTAGGACAAAACCAAGGATAACTTGTTCAAAGCTGCCTCACACAAATGCAGTTTTTTACAAACCAGAAGGCACAGTATTTCTCCTGTGAAAATACCCTCAGCTTCAGATGAGTAAATACCTCTGTGTGTAACACATGTATTGGTGTCTGGTGCTGCCCTGCAGGAATAACCACCGTCCTCACCATGACCACGCTGATGGTCAGTGCCAGGTCCTCCCTGCCACGAGCCTCTGCCATCAAGGCCCTGGACGTTTACTTCTGGATCTGCTACGTGTTTGTCTTTGCTGCCCTGGTGGAATATGCATTTGCACATTTCAATGCTGACTACATGAAAAAGCAGAAGAACAAGATAAAGGCGAGAAGGCAGAGTGCAGAGGTCAGTAAGTGTGGTACTGGAGTAACTGTCAGAGCTGTCACCTGCAGCATGAGCTGACACTGCCTTTGCCCTGTGCTCCTTGGGGGATCTTAGTTGAGACCTTTCACTGCATCATCTGCAAAACTGCTATAATGAGACTGATTTCTTTCCTTTATCTTTGAGTTTTACAGAAGAAAAACCCCTCAGGAGAGGCAGAAACTCTATCATTCTCCTCTTTCCTTTGCAGATCAACGTGAAGAATGCCATTGTTCTGTTTTCCCTTTCCATAGCTGGTGTGAACCAGGAACTGGCCATTTCCAACAGGCAGCACCGAATTCCCAGGAGCCTGCCTGGATCCTATGGCACAATAGAAATAGAAACAGGAGAGAGAAAGCAGCAGCAAAGACTGAAACTGGATAAAAAGACTGGTCTGAAGTCCCTCTTCAAGCCCATCGATGCTGACACCATTGACATTTACGCCAGAGCCGTGTTCCCAGCAGCGTTTGCAGCAGTCAATGTCATATACTGGGTTGCATATACAATGTAAAACCACAGAGAGGGCAAAATTCAGGGCAACAGCTTCAAACTGAACAATACCTAAGGATTAAAAAGCCTTTGCTGAGACTGAATTGAGCCATTTCTTCTCAAGGTATTTTCCAACGAGCTCAAGACACTTCTGAAGTCAAGAGAGTCCTGCTGTCAATTCCTGCTGAAAGCAGCAATTTATTGCTGATGTGATTTGATACAGTAAGAGCTGTACTGAGCCAGACCATCCCAGCTCCTCCTTCCCTGTAACACCATCAGACAATTTTTCATATGTACATATTTGTAGCAAAAGTTTAAATCTTAAATGACCATGGCTTTCCTCCACTTTAAGGGTTGATCAGTAATGAAGATTTGGCTTTTCACACTCAGATAATGTCCTTTTTTTGTACTGAAAGAGCTAATTCCTCACTTCTGCACAGGAGTGATTTTCTGCATCTGGCCTTCTGTGGGATGGTCTAGGCTTAACAGGAGTGGTAAAGTTGGAGTTTTTAATCAGAAAAATTTAATGAACAAACTAAAAAAAATAGAGGGGAGTGGAGGTTTTTCTTAAAATATTATTTGTCTTGGATAAATTATTGAAAAAATTCAATGCTCTTAGTCACAGCATGAAATAAAATATACTACACAAAATTCTACTGAATTGTTAATAATGACTGTATTACATTTCAGATCTAAGATAATGAAAGTTTAAACACTTAAACCCAGAGATGTTTATTAGTTTAATAGGCCCCAAATATATAAAAGTGTATTAGAAACAGAGGGAAAGCTCAGGCTTCCTATGTTGGATTGGGAAAAATTGTAAAGGTGCTTTATGAGGAAGGAACTTGGACTCCATTTCCAGGAAGGACTCAAGAATTTGTTAATGTCCAGTGAGAGTCTACCATGTGTGCCTCTGAAAATATCCTTTTGGAATCTGTACCTGAATAGCTGAATGAAGTAAAAAAAATCATAACTAGCTTTAAGTTACTCAGTTGCTTTGGATATTTTTGCCATTTTTATTCCAGGCTGCCCTAATCTGTTAGAACTCTTCACTTGCATTATTTGACAGTGAAACCTGAAGGTCCTCACACACTCCTTAATTCAGGACTAGATCCCCTCACCCAACTCATGCAAAATAACACTTTGTTCTGTAAATAATTCCAGTGACCTCAGCAAATGAACACAGGACTCCTGACAAACAAACTTCACAATTAAACTCTAAAATCTCCACAGTAACATGGATTAAAACAACTGAAATATTTTTAGTGCTGAAAGCCAACGTGAGACACTACAAAAGGGGAATTTATTTTAAGGATTTTGTTGCCTTGAAAGAGGGAGGTTGTTTTAAATATAGAGACTGACACAAAATAAAATATGAAATGAGAGGGCAAGAGGGAAGCAAAGCAAGGGGCTGAAGGCTGGGATGGAAGGGAGCATGGACTGGGATTAACAAGTCAGGAGATGTAGGAAAGGGAAGAGCTTTGCTGGGACTTGAAGATGGGAATCTTGAACTTGGTGGCTGATGATTAATAGTTGCAATAAGGAGGAAAGAAGTATTTGATCAAAGAGGAGCACATTCCTCCTGCCTTAACTTATGTGTGATTTATGGTTTGAGTTCATATGTCCAGCACTGATTTATAACTGAGAGTAAGATTTGTTCACTATCAGGACAGTCAGAGAATGCTGTGAAGGGGAAATAATGATCTTGAACTAAGCTGGAATAGAAAATATGTGCCAGGGTAAGTCAGGCTTAGGTTCACCCCAGCCTTCAGTTTCTGTTATCATGGAAGAGCCATCAGCCAACAGTGTGCTGGAAAACCCAAACTGACATCAAGCTGTAACTGTTCCACAAAGTCACAACCCAACCCTGGACCGAGACACCTGGATTCTGCTCCAAGATCCTGCCACTGAATTGTTGGGGAATCTCAGCTGAGACCTTCCACTGCCTCATCTCCAAAATGGCTTTAATGATACTGATTTCCTTCTGTATCTTTGAGTTCTGCAGAAGAAAAGCCCTTCAGGAGAGGCAGAAACTCTTGTCATCCAAAGGGGTAAGTGCTCCCAACTGGTTGTGCTGTGTGCTCTTTGCCAGAGAACAAAGCATTGTCCCAGTCCCTCAGTGTGCAGTTATTCAGAGGAATTAGCAGGAAGGTGGCTGCAGATATTCTGAAGGCAATGTCTAATCTAATTACTTCTGCAGTCATAGTTTGTTACTGTGCACCTGACACAACTCCTCACACTGCAGCCAACTGAGGGATCACATGGGGTTATTGGACAGAATGAGTTGTTTCTCCATCTGGGAGACAGTCCCAGGCTGTGTGTCCTGCTGGCTGCCCCACAGGGCTTGGTCAGGGGGGGTTTTCTGTAGTTTCACTGCAGATCTTCAAGGTGCTCAGCTCTGTGTGACTGATCAAAGCAAAAGGTGGCACCGATCTCCTCAAAAAAGCTCAAAGCCAGACTGTCACAGTGATGGAGGCAGAGGCAGAAATGAAAGGAAAAAATGTCTCAGAAGGTTGCAGGCAGTCAGAGCACTGTGAGCTCCATATGGCAGTGTCCATCCCAGGAACCAGGTGGTCAGAGAGGAGAACTGGTATTTTGGGCACTGTTACTGCCCTTGATTGAGCAGCACAAGGCAAAACACCTCCATCACCAAGAGTGGGATTTTCTTAAATCCCTCTCCAGAGCCAGAAATGGAAAATGTAGATGCCATTCCAACTTCTCAGGAGATTTCAGTACAGGGGTATGGTGAATTGATGGAAGTTTTGCATAAATTTGAACCTTCTGTACTTCTGCATGTGCTTTTTCTTTTCCTTTAGAATCACCATATTTAAAAGTCCTCAGATATCACTACTTTAGACCTACCAATATCTAAAGGCAGTTCCCTACTCACCTCTAATTTCATGATGCCCTTAACGAAGTGAAAGGGCCAAATTTGATGTCAGTTGAAGGCTGACTTTGGATGGCTTGTACAAGTGTCATAAATAAAAGGATGTGACAGATCAGAAGGCACTTTTTCTGTGCTGCACCTGAAAGCATTTGTGTTCCTTTCTGCAATTTATAGTCCTGCTCTATGGACTGGAGTGTCTGTGAGAAAAAGAGTGGGCTGAGTGTTAATGTAATCATTCTAAATGTGAAGTGTTAATAAAATGGAGATATACAGAAATTGGATCCTCTATAAACAGACAAAAGAGACATCCCAGCTATTGAACTGGAAGATAAAAGCCATTAGAAGGGGAATCAGAATGACCCCAGGGATTTCCTCCCGTGATCACATCCTGCCTGTTGGGTGCCCAAGGGCCTGTAAAACTCTCCTCTGGCCTTGCCAAGGGAGGAGGAAGTGCCATTGTGTGTTCAGGAGAACTTCCTGGGGGGCTCTTATGCAAACTGCTCTTCTGATGGGAAAAAATAGCTGTTGCTGCCTCAAGAGGTTGGAAAGACTCAGAAAGCACAAGATGAAAGATGAAGAAGAGCAAGATCCTGCGTGGTGTGTTTGAAAGCAATGCTGGCAGTGACAGCACTATTGAGCTGCTAAAATACAGACGTGTCTGAGGTGTTTCTGGGTAGAAATGACAGCAGTTACCCCAGTTAAGGGAAAGGAGGTGCCATCAGTTCCTGACTGATTGCTAATCCAGCAGATAATGTAGCGAAACCAATTTAACTCAATGAGGCTTCTGCTGTTGGGACAACAAAACACTTCACAGATTGCTCTGATTTTAAACACTCCCAGCTATTAACCCAAGGAGGCACTTCCCATCAGGAGGGAAACAGCCCCCTCTGAAGCAGAGCAGATAACAAAAAGCTGACTGAAATTTTCTAGGAATATTTTTGTTTAAAAGAAAATCTGCAGCAATTGCCTCCTGCCCTCTTTCCCACAGCAGCTCTGGAAACTTCTCCCTTTCTTTAACTCCTGCAATACTTCTATTTCCCTTGATCCTCAGTCCTCTTTCCTGTTTTTTTTCCACTTGAAGAGGAACAAAAGAGGAAATTTTCTTTCTCTTTGGCACAAGAATGTATTAGACAAAGCCAATAAAATCTTGTCACACAGGTATGAAAAACAGTTTACAAACCTTTGCACCTTCCAGAGTGTCACATAGAAGGCAAGAAACTCCACCTTGAGATAATGACCCAGGACCCTCCCACACAAACCTTCTGCTTCCCACAGGGATAAATAATTGGCCAGTTTGGCCCAATTGGAACAGGCAAAGCTGGAAGTAGCAAAATAATATATAGGCCATTGAGCTATTCCAGTATTACAATTACTACAGCCTTAAGATTAAATAAAGGCTGAGGGATGAAATACAGAGTAATCTGTAAAACATCTGGTATAATGCTCCAACCAGGCTGTTCCTCCTTTATTGCTACATTTCCTTCAGCTTTAGACAAATACAAAAGATCTATTTCTGTACATCTTCAATTTACTACGTTCCTACAGAGGAATTTAAGATTATCCTACTCCCATCTTTGTGGGTGCAGCTTTTACAAACACGAGCTTGTGAGTGCATGTATATAAAATATAGGAGGGTTCTGTATTCTTTTGTAAATAACAGTGCGTTTGTATTGTAAAACTGAACAGGTTGGTTAAATGTCCTGATAAAAAAACAAACCTAAAGCCCCAGAGATTTGGGTTTATTTGCTTTTAAGGGTCTGTAGCTCGGGCTACCCAAAGAATTCTTTATCCTCCTGGCTAATGAGGTGTCAACAAGTGAGTTTTACTTCTGGTTGTTTCCATCTTACATAAGACAGACAAGTAAGGGAGGTGTTGGCTTAAAATAGTCTTGAAACGTTATTCATTTTGTCTATTTTAACATGGGCTGGAAAAACACTAATATTCAAGCCAGCAAGAAAATCTACTAAGAATTGCCATGGTGATTTCTGATGTTATGTGGGATATATGCTTTACTCCAGTTTATGGTAAAATATATATTAATCCTCTGCCTTATTATTGTGACCCAAACTTAGTGGCATTTGGCCCAAATTCATTCCCACCGGACTCAGTGATTGCACTGGCAGGGATTTCAGTACAAACAATATCTTGTCTCTTCCTTGGCCCCCCAAAAAGAGTGAATAGATAAAGAGCAGCCTGCACATGGGGCTGGTTTGACCTGCTGAAGAGCC
>VYZS01020509.1:0-14815 GCA_013400695.1 Neodrepanis coruscans | reverse complement strand
AGGGCTGGGTTAGGGTTAGGTTACATTTGTCCTCCTGCTTTTTGTTTCAGTTCACAATAGGAGAGAAAGATCTTTTTAAGAAGCAGGTGAATTATCAGAATAAGGCAATTAACCAGTTTTGAGCTCTTTACCAATTTGGGGAAACAAATCCAGAATGTATTATTTACTGCCCTGAAAAGTTAAAAAAAATTTTTTGCTTCTTCTCAAAAAACTCTAGGGTGGGATTGCATCTCTCCCACCTCCTTGTTACCCTACTCTTCCCTAGCTTGCTGAGAGTTAACTGTGAGATCTGGGAAAGATGGAGAAAGAAATAAGGACCTTTACTTACAGATGCAACAGCCCCCTCATCTCCCGTCAGAGCTTCTTCACCCTTCAGGATCTGCCTGTGGTGCCTCTCCAAGTCGCCACTGGGGAGCAGCGGAAGGCTGCAGGAAGGTCCTACCTTGATACATTCTAAATTCTAATATGAAGCACTGCTGTTCTCCCTTGCTGCAGGGTGCAGCCAAGAGAGTGGGAAGGTGAGCAACCCACCCATGAGCAGTTGAGTGTCTCCTGCACAGATGGGCGAGATGGCCTGCAAAGATTGACCAACGTCGTGGTTGGATAAGGGGCATCATTCACTGCTACTTATAAAGACTTGAGTGGAATTTATCATTATGGATGACTTGTCGCTGTTGTAGATATTGGCTGACACTTCACTGTCTCCTCTGGCCTCATCTCTGTGCTCCACCATGCTTTCTGGCAGAGTACCTCCACTCCACAGCAGCCACACCCTCACACATACTTCTCACTTACCCCTCCAGCCAGCCCTGCTTTCAGCCAAGATGCCACTTTACACCAATGTGTTTCTAAATTTTGCAGCCAGGACCTGTTAGGTTTGATCAGAACCATGAAACTTGGAAGCTCCTTACCCCGGAAAAGATGGCTGGCCATACCCTGCTCTTCTCCAAAACAAAAACAAACAAAACCCCCAAACCAACAACAAAAAAAAAAAGAGGTCTTCCTTTCTGTTTTGTTTTTCCATCCTCTATTTAACAGCTCCAAGTTTCTCCTTGCCCATACCTATCTGTGGTTCTGTACACTACCTGTGTCTTCAACACAGGAGTGAAGACCCCTGTTAAAGAACTTTCTCACTTCATCCTTTGGCTGAACTCTATCTAGCAGAGTGAAAGCTCAAATAATTAGAAAAGGTCCTCCTCTTTCAGAAGAAGCCAACTCAATATTGCTCCATCAAAGATACCTGTTAACATCACATCACTATTTTTGGCTGCTTAATAAGGCATATGAAGCAAATGGGTTTTTTTTTAAATCACGTCTTCTCTAGAAGTATGTAACTTCACAAAAAAGCATGATTCATCATTGCTTGGAAAACTAGCCTAACTTTAACATGACCCCAGAACAGTTTCTGCCTCTCAGCTTTGACAAGATATCCTTTTTTCTTTTTCTTTTTAGAGAGGGGTTTGGCTTTCCAATTTCTAACTCTCTAAAGATTTTTCTTCATTCTCTGTGTACTGGAGGCTGCACTTACATTTGGCCACTGCTCAGCTGGTGCAGGTACCATATATCATGGCTTCTCACCCAACCCATTCATGAAGATCACGGTGTGGGTTGGGATCTAGGTCCACTTGGTCCTTGCTCCCAGAAGCACAATTGGTGCTTCTGGACCAGGATGTTCTCCTTGTCTGATGATATTGCTCTGGAGTCACGGATGCTTGCTCTCAGCAGTTATATTAAAACCTCACCTGCCATGATTGCTCCAGACCTGGGGCGACAGTGCAGCCCAGTGTAACATGGAGCACAGTGAAGGTACTCATGCAGGAAGCAACAGCAAACCTCATCCACTGCCAACACTTTTCAGGGTTACTACTTTAATGATTCCAAGCAATACTGAGACCCTAAGGGAGACAAAGGAGGTTATAAAATAGGCCAATCTGCCCTCCTCTCAGGCTCTCACAGCTGATCTTTCTGCCGGTGTGTAATAAAGCATTATAACCCTGCAACAGGCTGTGTTCCACACATTACACCTTCTTGTTCCCTGAGGAGCTTTGAACAAAATTAAGGAAAAGAAAAAATAAAAGCCTCAAAGAAGAAGAAATTATGTTTAGGGAGGAAAGAACTGGGAAAATATGCAATTCTTCCTGAAACCTTACCCATTTCTTGAGCCAGACATGGTGTCTCCATCTAATAGCCCTTGATGACTTCTTCTTCAAGGTACGCCTTTTTGAATTTTTGCAAACCTCAATATCCCACATCAGGGACTTCCTCCTCTCAGTTCAGCATTGTGAAAATAAACCAGTTTCACTTGCTTCCTTCTAATAGGACACCCACGAGCTTAAGCTGGTAAAAGACAGTTCCTCCTTGCCTGCTCACAGCTGCACCTCATCCACCCTCTCGGGGATAAATATACCTACCCTATCCATGGTGTAGAAACTATCCCAGACCTTTAAAAATCCTTGCTGCTCTTCTTGGGCACTGGCAAGACTACTGTTGTGCAAAGCATCTGAGACATGGGGACACTCTGGCTGCAGATAAAGTGCTGCAAGTGGCATTTCCATTTTATTCCATTCCTAGGCATTCCTAAGGTATGTCTCAGACATGGTAGGGGTTAATCTATTCCTTGACATCTTGAGAGCTGCAGCTAGCAGCCAGGTGCCTGTGAAACAGGGCATCCCCACTGCAGCTGGCACATACCTGCACAGCTTCCTGCTGACAGTGTGATCTCCTGGGACCTGGTGTGGCCAACCCTCACTCTCAGCCAGAAGTGAGGCTTTTCACCTTGCACCATCATCTTGGATTTGAATTCAAACCCATTGCAAGTCCCAGATGTAGGATTTCATGTACAGGAGTATTCCTTGCATCTCTAGCTCTACCATTCAGTGAGTTGTCATATATTTCCAGGCTAATTTTTCTGCAAAAGTTCTTTAGGGACAATCAAGAATATGTTGTGTTAAACAACCGAGTTACCTCAACCTAGCAGACACAGGGAGAGACAGGTTAGTGCTGAATGTGAAGATTCTAACATTGTCTTGCAGGATACTGCTCTTCCACATCAGCACTTGTGGTTACTGGAGCAGGTGGCATGGTATACTCCAGGGGAGAGAATGGCAGGTGCTGCAGACCCAAACTGCTTTGATATAGATGCATGTGTGTTTTTGTTCATCACAGCCCATTCATGTCTTCCTTCTTGATTGACAGTGCTGGAAACAATATTAGCTGCGTGGGAGATGTGCCTTGCTGTCTGCTTCTCGTACTGCCAGAGCATAGAAGACAACAACTAGTGTGAGGTTCCAGGAGTGACATGCTAACATTAGCCTGTCCACAGATCACCTTGGGATTATTAGCCTAGGAGACCCAACAGTTGTGATAATACTGGCTTGACTTTGCACAAATCTGGTCACTTCTCAAGCACGTGTTTGGCTTGGGAACTTTTGCCAGTTTCCTCTCTCCTACTGGGTCTCTGGACCTTCAGATTAAGAGATGAAAAGCATCAGGATGGGGTCAGACCCTTGCAGTCTGGCACCACCATGCAGACCCTGCTGCCAAAATCAATTACTAGCAGATGCCAGGAAGGTGGGCAGTTGGAGCAAGAAGGGCACCAGCTCAGGCAACTACAGCTCTTTGCTATTGTAAGGACTGCATTTTGTGATGGGCTTTGGTATGTGCTACATTTAGTCTTTGCCTAAATGTTACTAATAGTAAAAATGTCATGTAGGATAGGCATTTTGGCTTTCCTTCATGATTCATGGCAGTTTTGTCTCTGTTAGATCAAACTGCACCATGCACTGCTTTACAGCAAATGGGCTTTTAGCCACTTGTAAAACACTGCAGTACTACCGAAAAGCAGACACCCAGGGAGCTGGTACTGCATCCAGAGCACCTTGCATCTTAATCCCATGAATACCAGTCCCCACAAAAATAGAAACAATTGTCTTCTCACAGAGGAGCTTGCTGTATCAAGTTTCTTGTGCTCACAGCAACCAAGATAAACTAGTGTTATCTTTGTGGCTGTTAGATTAAATGTTTTTGTTGGTGTTTTTTTCCTGTAATGTTAAATAAATGAGGGATTTCTTTTGTGTTTTTGTGAGGCAGGGGGTAGGATTATTTTCTTACCTTTATGACAAACTCTGTCCACTTAATTTTTTGCATTGATGACACTGAAAGCATGCTTGAAGCCAAAAATGGAGCATGTTTGCCATACACAGCAAGTGTGTTGGCACAGAGGCTGGTTAGCTAATCATGTTATTTAAAACAATACTAAACCCTGCAGTTAGCCCATCATCTCTGGAGCTCACCATCTGGGACAATGCTGCCATGTCAAACTCACTGGAATGAGACTGGAAAACTAGTGAAGGAGAGAGCCCCATAGCCATGGCTCTGACACTGCCTCAATTTTCATATAAGAAGTATTCAAATGGGCTTGCCAAGACTGCTTTGGAGGCTAGTCTCCCATCTCAGGGCAGGGTTTTCATTTCATTTTACTGCCAAAATTTTAATCAAGTTTAAATGAATAAATGCAAAAGGTTTTGCCTACACTACCGCTCACTGCAACTTAACCTTGTCTCATGTGGCTGTTGGTAAAACACCCCACCAGCTCTCCCTGGAAAACCTGAGGGAAGATTTTTAAATTTCCTATAATTTGGCCTGTCTGTTCAAGTGGGATGCCCAGAAGCTACCAAGGTCCTGATTTTTAAGGTGTGCACAGCCTTTCTCAGAGACTGGCAGTCTCCCAGAAAATGTCTAAATGCATGGGGAAGTTCTGATAGCCATCCTCCAGAGAACAGCCACATTTCTGGAAATGGACAGTCTCTGCACTTTTCCTTCAGAGCAGTGTGGGAGTGTCAGCACTGAGCATTTTGTTGTCCCTTGGAGGGACTGTGTCACTGAGTCCCAGAACATAAAGCACTGCACTTATTTTCTTCTTTCAGTGTGGCACTCTCTTTCATTCTCCCCAGCTCACTCTGGTTTAACCCCATTTCCTACAAGCAGGAGTTGTTTGATACTGGCCAGTCAGTCTGTGTGTCCCTTTCTCAAAACTCTTTAAACCTACAGGTCAACAGCAAGCCATAGGTAAACATTGGACCGAAGTACAGGGTCTCCAATATGTCCTGCTTCCAGGAAAATTAAGCCCAGTAGAGACAGGAGACCTCCTGGCAGGACTTCATCCCTTTAGTTTTATCAAACACATGGAGCAGCAAAGCAACATAGGCTGCTGGCTTCGCTTTCCACGAGACCACTTGCTTTTCTCTTTGAGCACCCTTGGGATGTGCGTTTATCACTGCAAAGGAAGATCTTTGCAGGGAACAGTAGGCTTGTGACTTTTAGCATGCCTCTTCCCTGTACTGAGAGGATGCTGCCAGTCCCTTTGAAAAGCCCAGGGGCTGGCTGTAGCATCCAGCCAAACATACCCCACGGCCTTGTGACATTTTGAGAAGTACCAAGGGACATATGATACCACCACGAGCAAACAGCACTGCCTGTGCTGACTGGGAGGGAGACAGGCATGGTGCATGGGATGCTTTCATATGGGAGATGCTGGGTGTGATTGTCATTGCATCCCATATTGTTGGAGTACAAAACTGTCCTGAGCAGGCTGTGTCATGTGGAGATATCAGGGTAAAGAGAGGGCAGCCCAAAATTTCAGCATGTGTGAGCTGTCCACATATCCAATGTATGCCTCATCATGGTCTGCAGTGTCCACACAAGGGAAAGTGGAAAGCCAGGCACTGATTGTTTCTTTCTGGTGAGGAGTGACAGGACCCGAGGAAACAGCATGAAGCTGAGTCGAGAGGTTGAGGCTAGGTATCAGGAGAAGAATTTTCACCTGGGAGGTGGTCAGGCACTGGAACAGGCTCCCCAGGGAAGTGACCACAGCATCAAGCCTACCAGAGTTCAAGAAGAATTTGCACAATGCTCTCAAGCACACGATGTGATTCCTAGGGTTGTTCCTGTGTTGGGGCAGTAGTTGGACTGGATGAGCCTTGTTGCCTTCCAACTCAGGATATTGTATGACTCTGTGATTCTGTGCCAGGATATAGATTTTCTTATTCAGGAACAAAAAGCACATATGTAACCTTGCATCCAGTGTCAGGGCCCCCATCTTCAATTAAGGTTATCACAGGTCGTTTAGGAACATGATAAAGACAATGAAGGAGAAAGAAGGTAACTGGGACAAGCTCAAGGGCTGTAAAACCTCCTCCTCTCTTAGCTGCACATGTATACAGGCTGTTTGGTCTTCCAGAGATAACCTTGGGGTTACATACTCAGGAGCACAGTCTGTCTGAGCCTGCCAGCGCTTCCCAGCCTTGATGAAAGCCCCAAGCCCAGGCAGCCTCCGCAGCAGAGCACAGCACAGCAGGAGTCCCAGAGGGCATGATAAACAACTGTGGCTTATTTAAACAACCCCAGCCTAGTAGCAAGAAGTAAAATAGCAGGAGTGAGACTTCAGCCTTGCAGGGCTACCATGAAACCAGCTGCCAGATGTTTCCTCAAGTGCCCTGCCTACCTCTGGAGGAAGGGGAAAAGTAAGATGTTCAGTCTCAGTGCAGACATCTGAGGTTCAGCCCCTCGGGAGTGGTTGGTGTTACATAGCTGCTGCTGAGCCATACCAGCCTGGCATGACACAAACTTCATCCCAAGGGTATCTGAGAGGTGATCAAGCACCTGCCAAGCCTGGCTACATCCCAGCAGGATGCCAGGGAAAGCTTCTTCACTGAGGGAAGTCTCACCTCCAGCTACCTGAGAAGGACATGTGAGCCTGGTAGCTCCTCTCTCCAGCTGCAGCTCAAGGCCTGGACAGCATCTATGCCGACTTTGTGCTTTTGGGCTGCACAGGTATTTGGTATAGAGCTCATCACCCTATTCAGCAGCTCTGCTCAGCCTAAATCTGAGACTTGTTTCCATCTGAGGCCTAGATATAAACTTGGAAGTTGTAAAGATTTTGCTATTGCTCTGTCTGACTTCAAAACTTCGTCAATAACTTTCCTTCTCAGTACAGTACAGATTAAAATAAAACATTGGAGTAAGTTATATTTCTGTGGGTGTTGGAATTAGTAGCATATATTGAAAGTTGAACGTACAGCCTAACAATCCAATAATTTAAAATCAAGTGAAAGTTAACATCAAACGTAATAAAATACAAGAGATTCTGGAAAGACATGCTCATCACACAGGGCCAGATCTGCTAGAGAACAGGGGCACACACATGCGCAGAGTTCACCATCACTATCTGATCCCCATGAAATGAGGGAAGGGGATCCTCCAAACCAGGAGGGGAAAGGCCCCACTGGGTCCTGTACCACCTACCACAGTGGAGTTTCAAGACAAGTTAAAGTGATTTAGTCTGAAATTCCTTGATGCTCTATTTCTGGCTTTTGGAGCCTACTACCTTGGACATGCTCTGTTTCCTGCACTTCTGCGGAGACAGTAAAGCTTTCTACTGCTTTCTTCAACCCTGGTTTCACTTTGCTCTTGAATGCCACTAAACAGGTAAGAGACAAGCAAAGTGAACTAGGAGCAGAGAGCTGGGCAATTGTCTGCAGCTGGTGTCTCAACAACTCTGAGTTTGTGGAGAAGGTGGCTGGCAGAGGATTTTTGTCATATTTACATTGCATCTCCACTGTATACGAAACAGGCACTTTATTAAATGGACTGTTTGCCTTTAAACAGCCTCTGCAGAGCTGGGGCTCCCATGTTGCTCTTGCATTTGCAAGAGGGAAATACGTTTTTCCGCTGCCATCCTCCAGGCCTGCCTAGAGGAAATGTCTGGGTTAGACTAAACTCTGTGATGACAGGGACCCTGAGGAAAGAGCTGCACAGAGGCATCTGCTTAAGATGCAGCTGCTTGTGCCTAAGGTGGATCAGCAGCAACTTCCCAGGAAGTCCAGACAGCTAGGAAAAGGGAAACTTTGCAGTCCCCAGAAAGATGACAGGGAGGCCACAGTGCTGCTTGCTGGAGGCATCTTCCGGAAGGCATTTGTTCACTATGTTTCTTTGAAGCCAGGAGCTAAGACTCAACTATTCAGACATTAGCCCTGTGCACCCCAAAGAGCACCTGCCACCAACACAGGGGACTTGGCAACAATACCCATGGAGCACTTTGTTGGCTACAATTTTTCAGCATTAGCACCCACTTGCTTTTTCCTCCAAATCTAGTTCAGGCTAAGACTAAAAGGTATTCAGCAACTGAAAAAAAAAGGGAGAGAGGTTGAATATCCTTTTGCAAAATGAATGGCAGAGCAAGGTAAGGACAAGGTTTACCTACAGGTTAAAAAATAGTATTCAGTAGTCACATGGCCACACAGTAACTGTCTGCCACTTTGTTTGGCATGATGCTTGTCTAGAATGCTCCTTCTGGATGCCAGCCCATGCCTGTCTCTTGCAATTTCTAGCTTATCCCAGAAAGGATTTACCTTTTTTTTCCCCAGAAAGCTTTACCTCACGTTGGAACCCATAGGTCAAGATATCTCAGGTGACCCAGTAAAAGAACTCAGGAAAGCTCAGGAGTTTCTTTTGATCACTGTCAGCCCTGGTCACTGAAACAGAAATTGGGTCACAACCTCTGGTAAGAGCAAAATTCATCCAGCATAGAAAAGGCAAACCATGAGGGAGCCTCCAGCTGCTGCTCCACATTTTGGATCTGAAACCCGACTTTGATCTGCCTCTGAATTTACACCTTGCTCTGAAAGCAGTGTCTCCACTGGCTTTGAGTCAGACGCTTCAGCCCAGACTCGAGGAGATCGCCTGTGGGCAGGACAATGATAACCACCAGCACAGGATCCTCTGAGACATGGAAACTTATGAAAACCATCCTTTTCCCTCTCCCTGTGATGTTCCTAAACCAGGACAACAGTAGCAACCCATGATGAGAATGCTAGACTGCCTGTGCCTCCTAAACTTCACCCAGGGAGGCAAAATCTGAGGCTGGGGAACTCAAAAGGGCAACAGAGAGAGCTGCGCCCTACCAGAGGCCTGGGACAATCCTGAGGGAGGCCAGGGAGGGCTGTGCACCTTCTGAAGTCCTACCTTGGTGGCCATGCCTGGAGACGTTTCTTGACAGCAATGCTTTTGCATTTGACACATGGACACCACACAACTGGAAGGGCTGCCTGGCACTCTAGGAAGCTGTAAAAAACACAGCCAGCAAGCAGCTGGAGCAAGCAAAGCTGTCTGGTGTACTTAGCTTGGCAGGCAGGGTCACTCTTCATCACCCGAAGTTCCATGGAGGCCAGCTCAAGCTCTGGGAACTGCTGGGAAGAATGACTCCTCTCCTCCCACATGTGGGGCAGGCCAAGGGTGGTCTCCACAGTGCCTTTGAGACACAGCACATATTGGTCACCCCATGTGAGTCTTAGGGAGTGAAATGTGACACTAAGTGTGGGGGGCAGGTGTCACCTCTTCGCATACCAAGCCCTGCTCCATGTGTCCATATGAGGCTTTCCCCAGCTGCCCTTATCACTATTTCAGGAACACTTGCATTCCTGGCTCATATCAGTTTTTTTCTAGACACGTGAGCCCTTGAACTCAAATGCCGCTAGTCCACATCTGGGCCACTCCCTGTCCATGCACTGAGCCACATGCACAGAAGTTGAGGTGCCAGAGTTGACAAAAGGGCAGCTTTTGTATGATAAATTGAGGTTGTTGCTCAAAGGATCACAGAAATCACAGACTCTCAGACTGTTAGTTCTCATGGCCCCATGTATCATCAAGCAAAGACTCATTTCACCTGCCATAGGGCAGGCATCTTTGAGTTTTACACCAGTGATTCTCATCAGTGCCCTCACTGCTGGCCCCAGTTCTCCCAGTACAGAGTGGTTGAAGTTACTGGTGTTTCCTGGGTTCTCCAGCTGAAGCATCATCGTAGGATGGTTGTCACTACCTGTCTCCAGAGGTGATTTCAAGCTATTTGAAAACCCCAAGAGTTCAGTCAAAAACTATCCAGTCAGCATAAGGCCAAACTTAACATAGAACAGTGCTGTTAATTTACTGTCTCCCTGGCAGCCTCGATATTTTTTATACCAAATGGTCTTGTTTGAGATCATCTGACCACCAAAATTACACCGACAATGACTTTAACCTGCTGAATGTAACACCTAGAGGATATTAAAAGATGTGTAGATAAGGTGCTTAGAGACATGGTTAAGTGGTGGACTTGAAAGTGCTGCGTTAAGGATTGGACTTGATGATCTTAAAGATCTTTTCCAACCTAGATGATAATAAGATTCTACACAGGAGCTCTTGGTTAGGGAGGAGGATTTGGGCGGCCTTGCTCTTTGCTCTGAAGCTGTCCCTCTCTACCTGTACAATTTTGCCTTCTGTGAAGACTTCTAGGGAGAAATTCTGAAATACTGAAATTCTGTGACACTGAGCAAGAATTTTTCTGAGTCCTTAAGCTCAGATTTGCTCCATCTCTCCCCCTCACCCTGTCTGATATGGCGCTATGGCCGTTGCCTGAAAAAGAGAAGAGCTGGACGAGACTGTAGTGATTTCTCTCCTGATTACTTTCTCAACCAGGTCAATTCACAGATCAAGGATTTCCTGAAGAGGCAGGAATGTCTTTGCATGCAACAGTGGCATTTTTCCTTTTGCGAATGTGCCTGGTCCCTTTTTGAACTCACATTGATTTTAAGCACCCACAAGGTCCTGTGACAGGGAGTGGCTCATTTTATGTACACCTCCTTTACAAATGGAAACAATAAGAGTGTCCGTGAATTGACAGGATCACTGATATGATCTTCATTCATATGCAAAGCCTTAGACTGGAGTGAGTGGTGAAACAAAACAGCCAAACTTACTTAAGACAACAGTGCAGATGGCAGCTGAGCATGTACCAGTGATACCCAGCAGCAGCCCATCTCGCCTGTAGCTGGAGCTAAGGCAGGCAGGAATTAGCAGAGGTACAACAGTCACACCATGCACTGCGGGCAAAGGTCTGCGAGCCAGTTCACTTGTGCACAGCACACAGATAGGCTTAGTTGCTTTATGCAGTATAAGATAACCCTGTATTAATAAGTAATGCATGTGTTTACTATAGACTAGGATGTCTTGTTGGATTACATACCACACCAATATATGAGTTCTCCAGGTCTTGTCCGCCTCACGTCATTCTGTATTTGCTTATTGTAGCACATCCTCTTAATTTTAAGCACAGCAGTGTTTTTGCCTGTTCCCGTGGGAGCTTTGGGAGCCGAGATGGGTCTGCGAACTCCCACAGACCACATCAGGTGCATCAGTAGCCATCAATGCTTTCACGGGGGGAACAATTTCAAACAGGGAAATACAATCATACAATCTTACAATCGTGGATGGATTTACGTGGAAGGGAGCTCTAGAGGCAATTGTCCCATTCTCACTCCTTGAGTGAGGGCCACTCTCACAGTCAGGTCAGGATGTTTGGGACCATATCCAGGCAAGACTTGATGGTCCCCAAGGATGGATATGTCACCATCTCTCTGGGTCATGTATTGCTGTCCTATTGTTCTGGAGCAGTGGTTTCCATCTATCTCCTCAGAGGTCCCTGCATTGCTGAAGAGCTTGTTGGCTCTTGTCCTTTCACTGGGCACCTCTGAGAAAGTTTGGCTCTAAATTCATTATCTCTCATGCATCTGCAGCCCCATCAGTCATTTCTGGACTGAAGAAGTCGGTTTCTCTCAGTGTTTCCTTAAATGCTCCAAACCCTCTCCAATCCGGTGGCTGTCACTGGGCCTGTCACTGTTTCTGTCACACTGGGAACCCAGACTGGACACAGTGCTCCACATAAAGCCTTGGCACTGCCTGGCAGGGGGAACACAGGCCTAAAAAATTATTTAAGAGATTCAAACTTTGGAGTGACATGGAAAAGCAATTAAACTTGGAGCGCAGAGAATACTGCAGCCATGATGGCAATAACACCCATAAGGGAGAACAGGCTGCAAAACAAAGGAAGTCTGCTGAATAAATAGGATGTGTGCTCATGCAGATAAGAAATGCTGGGGCCCAGTAGCACTGTGGTAGGCAGCAGTCAGGTCTGTGACAGACCATGCACTGCAGTGTCTGCACAGGATGGGGACATTGTCCACTTTGCAATGTTCATGTCAAGTGTCCTCCCTGCACCAAAGCAATTGCCTCCAACCCTTTATCAAGAGATTTATTTAAAATATATTATTTATCTTTAGAAAACTCTTCAGATTTCTTTGTACTTGAGACTTCATTTGAAATTTAGGCTTTATATCTTCAATTATGAATTGTATGTTGTAGCTATGTACAAGCATATTTATTGCCATGTAATAGGTAAATATGTATTTTCATATTTGCAGGTGTCTAATGAAATATATGCCCACCCTCCATTACCCATATTACAATGCATCACTGTAATCATCAGAAACACTGATGAAGTTCTCCCCCAGATGATGTGAGAGCAGAGTCTGAGAGCAGCCAATCACTCGCACACAGAGCCAGCTCCATGATCAAAGCCCTTGGTTTAACCAGGGGCCACCAATTGCTATTTATAGCTGCCTTAGCTCATGTTTAAGCAGAGGCTTTAAAAATCCCAGAGGCAGTTTGGGTGCCAGGATAACTCCATCCTGCACATAGTTCCCTGAACAAGGAGGGTGCAGAGCCCCAGTAGTGCTGTTACATACGCTGGACCAGACCCTAATCAAATAGTACTTGATTATTTCATTTGATTTGATTGAGCTAACTTTGCCTACCTTTTGGGAGACCCAAGCAAATTCCTTACTTGAGCAAACCTCACCACAACTACAACTCTTGGGGCTGCCCAAAGCTGTCAAACAGCTCAAATCCAGCTCTCATCAGCAACAACCTGAGCTGCATTAGGCATTGTAAGGACTCCCACTGAAGATTCAACCAGCAGAGGGAGAGGAACCAAGCAGACCTTGAGGGAGGTGAAGTCAGAAGAATGGACTTCAGCAATTTCAAGACTAGGCAATCAAAGAGAGCTGGGAAAGTTAGCAGGGTTTGAAGTAAGTCATCCTTCTTTGGGACAGCCAGCCTAGCTATACAGCCCTTCTCCAGGACGTGACAGCACCTTGCTGAGATCCTAAATGCTTTGTGAGTCTCAAGATGATAAGGTTACAGCAGTCAGCCTCAGAAAATACAGTGCTTGGTCTTTTTCACACTGCAACACTGGGGCCTGAATGTCATAGAAGACTTTGTATTCTGAAGTGGCCCTTAGATGAATGGAAATAATTAGTGCAGAGTTTGGTACTGCCTGAAATCTTTCAGCATTGCACTATGAGTTTTGATGGAGTGGTACTACACAAAATTGGACTAATGTGTTGGGGTTCAAAGTATTTTTGAAAAATTAGGAGAGATGGCCTACTGTAGGAATTGGCTTTCAGAAAAAACACCTGAGTTATCACTGCAGTTCTGAAGGTGAAAAAAGATCATAAAGAAGATGGCTCAAAATCTGTGCAACCAGGTTTTCTGTAGGTGTCTTTGAAAAACTCAATAGTATTCTGCTCTTTGAGCTTTTTTGGGCATAGAGCATAACACTGAACTCTCACATCTTTCCATGAGCATCTTTGTGCAAGAGTACACTCATGCAAATACACACGTATGTGTATATCTACATATATATGAGTCACACAATGCCCATGTTGCTGTCCTCTTGCACAAGACATGAAAAAGTAATATTGCATTCACTTCCTTTTTCAGAAACACTCACCCAAAGTGCAGCAGTCACTGGAAGATGTCTTAGCTGCTGAGCATTATTGCACCTCTTCTAGATTTGTCTCTCTTTTATCAGGAGCAGATAAGTCAGGAAATTCAATTCTCAACCTACTTGTAGTGGCTTTCAGAACCATCATATTTACTTCAACTTACTGATTTTTCTGCAGCCCCCAGCTATTTCTGTTTTTTTCCAGCTTTGCTGGTGTCACTTGGTTCAGATCACTATAAGCTGGTCTCCCATTTACAAAGACAAAGACTTTTTCCTTCACCATAGCTGTATCTGCACCACCTTCACTTACCTTCCAGCAATTTAACATCTGCTCAGGAATCAGTAGCATCCAGGGAAAGCTAACGGACACCAAACAGCTGGTTTTACTTTCAGAAGTAGGTTGCATTTTCTTTGTGCTGGTTTTCAGCCATTGCAGGGTCCCAGCAGCTGCTGCTGAAGGTTGGCAGCACCCTTCACTTCCTCATGCCATCCCATGCAACACAGGAAAGTTGGGTAGCTCCGTAATAGGAGATGTGCAAAGACTAGAGGAGGAGAAGGGATGGAGACAGACAAAAATGCTCACAGGCTCCATGGGCTTGGGACATGACCTATTCCCAGCTGTCAGCACTGGAATGCTGCTTACCATACCATCTGATGTCCTGACTTCCTCCTTCCTAACCAGAGACAGAGGCAACCTTCCCATGAATAACTAGCCTGCTTTCTAAGTCCCGTTAGAGTTATTCCTACCCTGGGTGTGTCTCATGTCTGCAGGCACATTTACCCCACCAAATAAAGTTTGCAGCCTTTGTAGGGCAGCAAAGTTAAAATATACATTGCTTCACTATGACTTATGCATCTAGGGCAAGTTCGAGTTCAGCCAGTCAAGCAGTCAACGCAGCTAAACTGATTTAGCCTGCTTGAGAGGTGCTGAGCATCCCTCTGTCTCTGCAATCACATCAGTATATCCATTGAAATAACCTCAATTCCTTTTCATATTCTCACCATTCCAGCCCAGCCCTTGCTGACCCTCTTCTGCAAGAGCACACGGGGAATTTGGAGGATTTGAGGTTCTAGTCCAATCTGTGTCTTTATGCTCCTTTCTTCCTTCATATAGGAGAGCTTGAACTGTCCACAGATCTTTTTTTTTCTCTCTTTTTCTTT
>VYZS01020503.1:0-18097 GCA_013400695.1 Neodrepanis coruscans | reverse complement strand
AAAAAAAGAAAAGAAATCAAAAGAAACCAGATGCTCAGGGGATTGATTATTCCTGCATGATCCTATGGATAAATAAAGTGTTTGGTAAGTTCTGAAAACACATTTTGATGCTGGGATCTAATTTATAAAAAGCAGAGGGCAGGAATAGATATGGATTCAGGCTTCCCAGCTGCCAGGAAATGATGTTAGGTTGGGTTTTCTCAGGGCCATGGCAGTGGAGAGGGTCTGATGGGTGTGTGCCACCTGTGGGCTGTGAGATCTCCGTGGGTGCCTCCAGGTGAATTGTTTTTGGGATGGGTCAAGACCAGGAATAGACATCAGCTCTTGCATATTCTATAGGGCCCCATACAAAGCGCAGCTGCAGCCTTACCAGAGCCTGGCAGAAACAACCTCTCTACATCCCCTCTTAATCCACTCATACCCTCTCGATCTGGTTTAAATAAGTAGGTGGGTTTCTCCCAGGCCCCAGGCAGGGACACACATGGTCCTGGGTGCGGGAGAAGCTTCGGAAAGAGGGTCATGAAAGGATATGGCTGGGAGAAACCACTCATTGGGCAAAATCCAGGGATGAGCACCCGCCTGGGGCTCGCATGGGATGGCTCAGCAGGAGTGGAGCAGCCACGCTGCTGGCAGATGCCTGACAGAGCTTCTCCTCCCTCCAGAGGTGGCCCAGGGATGGAAGAGAGCGAGGGTGTCCTGCCAGCAGAAAGACCCCAGGGTCACTCCATGATGGAGGGCAATGCTCTGAGCAGAGAGTGGGGACTGAAGAGTGCACATCCCCACCAGACTTCCTTCCCAGCTACTTCCCATCATCCCACTGCCAAGGGTTGAATGTTGAGGGTCCCTGAGCTGGGTGCAGCTGGGGTTGGCCATGAATACAATTCTGGGAGAGGTAAGACAGTCCTCCTGCACAGCAACAGCCACAACACACACCCTGCCCTGGCACAGGAGTGTGTACAGTGGGTATAAAAGCAGAGAGATCAGAGATCCAAGGACATGGGGTTGCTGGAGGAGATAAGCTCTGGAAAAGGTCGTTAGCCAGAGAGGTCACTATTTATCTGAACATATGAAAAAAAACATAGGGAAAATGCTGTAAAGTGACAAGGTAAATATTTCAAGTGGTGTTTCCATTAACTGCAAATTCCCTTTACAGATTTTCCTTGGTTTTGCTCTTGGAGTCAAAGTTGTCGCCTTTGGTGACTTTTTGGTTCTTATCTCAGTTCTAAATGTTAAACTCCTTGACCCAACTGATTCTAATAACTTAGGATGTTGTTTCAGAGATTTATCAGAGCAGTGTGAGCCAAAATTGGGGGATACTTGTAAAAGTTAGTTTGAAATACTTAAAGAAAAAACCCATTTCTGCAAACATGAATGAGATTATTTTTTAGGAAAAAAAAAAAAAGAATTGCATGCAATTTTCAGGAGCTGAAATGAGTGTGATTTTTCTGAAAGAAAAATTGTCAAATGACAATCAAAAGCTCTGAAATTAGTAACCTTCTGGTCCCCAAACATTGTTCTTGTAAATCTTTCTATGCTATTAACATGTGTTAGTGTTTCTGTTATTTACACCATCATGCAAAATGCATTTCTGTGATCAACACCTTCATTTATATGAACCTTTTTGTTGTGCTTTCATTGTTGATATATTTAAGTTATTTATTATTACTTTTTTTGTTTAAAATCACTTCACTATGATGCCTTTATATTTCTTGACTGCATTAAAAATACATATTTAAATAGTCTGTGTCTCTAAAAGGAATTATGTTAATGATAAAACACTCTGTATTCTCTCATGTCTCTCCTAGTAACTTCTTCTGCAGGTTTTATAATCTTTTTATACTTTCTCACCCTCTTTTGTGAAGGCTTTCTTCTTTGTTGTTTTATGCAGGGTATAAATACCACAAAGAAGATACAGATATTATTTGTTTACAGGGCACCTAGCACATTTATAGCTTAGGTCCAGAGGTTCTCCCAGAGTACAGCTGAGAGAAATGCTGAGTACTTTTAGGGCAAAATTCCCATATGGCTTTATAACAGAGATATTTCTGCTGTGCAGTATTTGCTTTTAATGATAACGATTGCAGCTCTGACGATAAAACCCTGAATCTTGCAACAAGTGTTGTTTCTGGTTTTGATTTTACACTATTCCTTGAGTTGTGTGATTGTGCAATTATCTCAGCTTTTGTTTGTTATCTCTTTTTTTACCCTGTGGCTGCCAAGAAGAGCTTGAAATGGTGTACTCTGATGTTTCAGGCATTCAAAGGTACTGAAAAGTGGGAGGTTTCAAGGAAGGGCTTCTGTGGCTGAGGCACAGCACGAGGCCCATCTCCATGACCCCAGGGAGATGTTGAGGTTCTTCTATAGCACTGGGGGCTTCTGCCTCCAAACTGAGGAGGAATTGACTGTAGGGTCCACCCTTGTGCCCTGCAGGTTACCTCTTGCCCAGCCTTACCCATTGAGTGCAATGAGATGTTCACTTGGATTCAAAATTAATGGGTTCTGCCAGGACGTTGTGAAACAGAGGTTTTTAATTTTTTTTTTTTGCTTAAAATACCCCTCAAAGAGAGGTGAGTCCCTGGGGAAGGTTGCAAGGTGCTGGTAATGCATGCACATGGATGGGGAAGGTGCACATATCAGGAGCAGGCACCTACATCTTCCCAGATCATTAGCCCATGTTGTAAAGCAAACATGCTGAAAGCCCCCCTCGGGCCTGGGACAGCTCCAATGTGCTCCTGTCCCACTGTTCCCCTCAGTGCCAGCACAGGGACCCACCATCCCCACCAGCATTGCAGTGTGACCTGTCAAGAGCAGGGTCAGCTGCAGGTCAGCCACAAAGAGAGAAAACAGCAATTGCCTCCCCCTTATCAGGGCTTTCAGCCAGGGGGAGACACCCGTGGGGTGGGCACAGGGAAGGGGGCATGGGGACAGCCTGAGGGTGACCCCTAGGTTACCACCTAAAAGCTGCTCTGATGGGAGAACAAGATCTCAAGGCAGATTAGTCCCATTTGGTGCCACCTCCTGCATCATTACAGCTCTGATATAAAGCCAATATAAACTGTGCAATGGCAAGTACCTGTCTGACTCAAAAAAAAAAAAAAAGTGCTTTTCCAGCTAGAATTTTGTTCATTTTCCTGCCTGACCCAGGAGAGAGCTAAGTTTTGCTGATATATAGGATAACCCTAAACAAGGCTCTAAATCCTGCTCATGTTTATTCCCATGTACCTTGCAACTTGTGACTATTTATACATTCAAGGCTTAAGAGAACAAAGCATTTAACCATGTGCTTAACATCAAGGCTACCAGTGGTTTCTCTGACATGGAAGAAATTACTCCCATGTGGAGCACCAAGTCTGTCACAGTCTGGTGGTCTGGGACCTGGGCAGAGCCCTTCCTCAGCCCTTCTCAGACATTTTGGGGCAGCTGGGAACAGTTTCAGGAGAAACAACCCCATCTGTGAAAAGCAAACTTTCCCACAGCTTGGGATATATGGAAGACCCAGCATCACCCAGAACCTGAATGAAGTAGCTGTTTTGAAAGGTTCCTTATTTTTCCTGGTTTCTGGTATAATTTTCACATTTCAGACATGCTCCTGTTGGCTCTCCAAGCTGAGCAGTGTGCTGTTCTCCATTCCACTTGCCACTGTAAGAGGTTGCTGCATTTCTGCACCTCCCCAGTGCCTGTGCCTCTCGTGCAGCGAGGGCTGCGGTGCTGGTGTTCCATCTCCCTCTATTTTCCTTTAGCCCAGCTGATCCAATCTGGGAATAAAAACAGAGGGAAACAGATGTTCCATTGTACACACTGCTCCTGCCTACACCGACTCCCAAGAACCCGGTGCTGGGGCCAGCTCTTACCTCTTATTTTCCATGTTTCATGTTAAATGCATGTGCTAAGAGGAATTTGGGCAGGACAGCTTGTGTTCCTAAGGGGGGCACATCAGTCACTGCCTGCATTGGGATGGTTTTCCTGCTAGTGCTAAGAAATTGGGTGGAGAAGATCCCTTGAGCAAGAATATGTGTCCTGCATCCAGGAGCCCCTAATGTTCCTGCAGGTCATCTTTTTGTCATCCCTGTTAATCACTGGGTGACATCTCAGATGCTGCAGCAGTTGAAAAACTCTTCAGTATGACATGTTATTTGATATCAGTGATTTATGTCTATCACTAATGAAAAAGAAAACTTTTACACCTGCAAAGAAAGGCACTTCATGAAGTAGTTTCCAAACTGTGTTACTACCTTCTCTTTGCAACATTTATAGAACTATATAATTATTTATTGACATGACATCCCTCTGTCTCCACTTAAACCATCTCCAGGGAAGTTTCTGTTTCACTTCTTCACAGAGGGCAATGGCCACATCCAGCACAGCAAGCACCAGACACATGCAGCTGGTAGCTCCTGACCCTGCTCCCATTTTCCAAGCTTTCTGCCTACCTTAGGAGACAAGAAAAAGCAGAAGGCTGACCTCCAGCATGATGAATTCCTGATGAGCTTTTTCCCATTAACTTCAGTAAGGGCTTAATCCAGTGGTTTTCAGAAGCTGGGTGGCTGGTGGGGATTTTTGATGGAGGCAGGGGAGAGAAGACAGGGTGTTAACATGTATTCCTGATTAATTACAGTGTTCTCAAGAGTAAGTGAATAATAGTACTGGTCAGAGCCAGGCATCACATGGGTCTCAGCCCTGCAGAGTAAATGGTGTCTGAATTGTGAGTAATGTTGACCTGGCAGAGGCCAGATAAGATACAGATTTTTCACGTCCAGGACTGGACAGAATTCCACATATTGATAACTAAATGCACCAAAATACAGCCAGTGCTTAGCACACAACTCTTCCTTGCTCTCAGAAATCACATTCAGCACAGTTAGACAGCAGAAGTGCCAAGCAGGGCAGGTAATTCATATGTGAACAATTAGCCAGGAGATTAAACCTCTTCAATAACTTCTAGCTTTGCTCCCAGCTTTGAACAAAGAACATCTTTTCCTATTAATCTGGGTGAAAGACAGAGGCCAAATCTGCAGCCTACAAAAGGCATTTCTGTAAAGACCCTGACAGTTCCCAACTGGAATTATGCTCCAGTGCCACCAGATAAAACAACACCTAAACAAGTGTTGATGTTAAACTAACCTAATGGCAGAGGTGTGGAGAGGACAGTGTTATCTCTGTACTCTGGGTGTGTTTGCTGGCTGAATAATTTCCAAGCATGCTACGCCAGCACCTTTTATTAATAACTCCTAAATTTACCCATAGCTCTCAAAGCCGTCTCATTGTGCAATGTTAGAGCTGCCCAGAACAACCAAAAGTTAATAGGATTGTTTTACAAAGCATAATAATCTGGCTAAAATCGGCTGTTCTCATTTTTCGTCATCTTGAAAACATGGAGATACCCCATTGCTCTGAAAACAGGCAGGAGGAATGCAACAAAATTAATAGTTTGACTTTTGTGGGTTTATTTTGGTATATATTTCATATCTATATATCATATCTACGTATATGTTGTTCTATTATTGACGTGTTCAGATGTTTCTCAATGGAAAATGTTCAAAATTTCCAGTTTATGAGCTGTTTTTGGAGGAGAGATGACTTTTTGACACTGATTTGGAATGAAAAATGGTTTGAATAATCCAAGTTTCCTACAGAATATAAACTCCACCTTGCAGCCAGGTCTGGGAATGATAATTTTTCTCCTACTCCAAGATTTTCACTTATTCAAAGAAAACTGTCATGTCACACACTTCAGTCATGATACATATGTCATGATACACACTTCAGTCTCTTGCATTTTTGCCAGGCTAAGTGGTGGAGAAATTGATTCATCCCTTCTGATGGCAGTGGTGGAGATGCTGAAATAAACTGTATTTAACTACATCCCTACACCAGGAATCTGCTAAAACTGGGGCTGAATGCAAGAGAGTATTTCCCTAGGAAAATTCTTAACACCCACAACATGGTGGGAACCAGGTCCTACACTCCCTCCAGCAATTCTCAACAGTGTCACCCATATTTACAGAAAGACAAACTCAAGGGTGGGCAGAGTTGAGCCAACCTTAAATATCTCAGCACAGCACATTCGATTGCCTTCTTACAAGATGACAGAATGAGACATTACTTATAAAAAGATGATCAAAATCTTTGTTAAACAGACACTTGGGACCATCCCACGTATTGAGCACTGCTCTGTGCTCAGCTCTGCAAATCCCCCAGAGCTGCTCTGTCACCATAGTGTCCATTTGCTCCAAACCTGAGCATTGTAGGAGCTTTCCTGTTCCATCAACAGCTTTTGCTGGTTGGCATTGGATGAATGGGGCAGGTCACTGATCTCAGTTTCTTTTCAGACTTTGCAAGGCCAGAAAGTTTGCATCTATTTAATATTAAATATTATCTCTTCCAATCATGACTTAGAAGTCTGTTTGAAAAACTTGTGGGCTCTCCATTCCAGCACAGCAGCGGCACACGGACCCACATCAAATGCTGCCTTCATGAATCACAAAATAGATGCTTAGGAGTATTTGTAAACTGGGAATTCTGACTAAAACCAGCATTTGACCTCCTTGCATTCCCCATTGGATGCATCCTGGCGTGCCTCACTGAAGATGCCCGTGTTCTGCACTTTGCCTTGTCACTGGGAGATATGGCATACAGATGGAATGATCATATTGGCCTCTAAAGAAAAATATTTAACACAGAGATGTCAATGGAATATAGAAATGATGGTTAAAATCCCAGAAGCCTGCCTTGTTTTTGTCTTTTTCCTTTCATCTAGCACTTTGGGTCATGCCATCACTTATACGCTTCAGCCCAAACAGGCAATTGCTGAGTTAAGAACCTGGAGTTCAAAGTGAACCATAAACCTTAGTCTATAAGATAAATCATACAAATTACTTTACAGAAATAAATAGAACATTTGGGAAAGAGGTTATCTTCTTGCCTTCAGTTTACATCTCTAATGACTGTAAGTTCACAAATGCATTCTGTCAAGAATATAAACATTGCTTTTATTATACCAAAGACAGAAATTTATTACCAACTTTTACAGTATGGCCAGCCAGCTTAGAGGAAAACCTTGGAATCTGGGCAAGAATGTAGAAACTTTGTCATGATAATTATTAAATTTGTGGGCACCATGTTAAGCACAATGAACACTACTCAGAAAAATCTCACCACTTGGGTTGAACTGCAGAAGTAAGATTTTTTAGCTGGTGGATGGGGCTGAGATTTGCTCATTTTTTCTTGTGGACATGGTGCTGACATGCAGAAATAGGTGTTTCCACACAGATACAGCCAGGTGGGAATTTTCTAAAACTTTGAACTTATCTTTCCTGCAGTTCTCAATGATTTTATTATTTTAAACTTGTTCAAGGCTGTGTTTCAAGGCACAGTCCTTAGTCTCCTGCCCTCGCTGCCAGAGGAGTTTAATTTGGATTAGGCTGTCATTCAATCTTTTTTGCTATGGCACAATATAATGAGGAAAAAAAAAAACCAACTAGAAAATTAAAAAGCTTTTTGCTGAAACTGAATGTTGAAGAGGTCAGGGAAACATGAAACCAACACCAAAGAGTTCTTGATCCCAGGATCCCAGCATGGAAAATGGTCCCAATTTATTCCTTAGAGGGCTGGCTCATCTTTCTATGCCCAGTGAACATTACGGTCCCAAACAAAATAAAACATTTTTTTAATTGCTCTTTGAAAAGCTTCCCTTGCAGAGCAGGGGAACAGCTTGGGTAAGATGCAGCTTGGGCACCTGGCCTGAAGTTCCCGTCATGCAGGAGATGGGACAAGTCCAGGAACATTGAAATGCTGCGATGCTCTCTGAGAATCTGGCTTCTCCTCCTTGCTCTGGCTTTAGGATAGGGCTGCTGGGGAGGGTTTGGGATGTCTGGGACAGGAGTTCTTGCTTGTGCTTTGGAAGTCGTGACATTAAGTGTTTTCACTGCTTGATGGACTCAGGGTGCTTCTGGGGAAAGAGAGACAGGATTTGGGTCCAAAAGGATAAGAAAAATACCTCCCTGAGCCCCAGAGACAGCTACATAGAGCAGAGAGAGCATTTGGGCTCAGGTCCATCTCGTCTCATTTACCCCTCCAAAACAAGTCCCTCTGAGCCCAAGCTAAGGTTAATTAGCAAAGCAAATGTGGGCACGGATCCATTCCCGATGCCTGGGCTGTTTTACATAAGCCCACGGGTATTTCCCATCTCAGCCAAATCAGCACCTTTCCAGAGCCCTCTTCTCTCCTAGAAAAAGTGCCTGTTTTGGAGCAAGAGGAGAGGAAAGACTCACACCAAAACCGTTATACACCACATATCGCTGGGCTACATGTGTTCTGCGATTGCAACAGTCATGAATAAGGTATGAGAAATTGGACATGATATTGCATTTCCTGCTCATGCATCTGTTGGATAAGCTGATTGGAGCCTGCCTCCCCAGCCAGAGATTGTTTCTTTCCTACATCATGGTAGTCACAGTGTCTCTGGTCGGTTGGGCTACGTTATGTCTGGGAAGGGAAGGGAGGGAAAGAAAGAGAAGAAATGGAGCATGTTGAAGACAAAAGCACTTAAGTCCAGACACGTCTGTGAGCATGTGTGTGACACATTCATGGGCTGGTTTGTCAGAAGCAAGGATGTAAAATCTGTGCCCCCAGCCGTGCTCAGCAAATCAAAGGGTGGAATGGAAGAAAGAAGGAATTCCTCAGCTCTGGCTGGGCCTGCAGATCTTGCCCAAATGTTGCTGGTGTGCCTCTTCCCCTCAAGCAGTGGAACTGCAGGGAATCCTGTGTATCTGTGCAGACCAGCTCCTGCTGAGGTTTTCACATGTCCAGTCCCCACCCAGATCCTCAGTGTGGGAACCCAGGATCAGCACTGAATGGTGGGAGAATGGGCTGTGAGTTGGTCCTCAGTGCTGATGAGACCAAGTTCATCAATGATCGGGAGAATTTGGGGCTTCTCTCGTCAAGACAAGATCTGTCCAGGAAGCTGACAGCAGTGGAGGAGAGAGGAAGGACCACCAAGATTTGAGCGTGGGTAAGTTTTGAGGTGAGTGGATATGTGAGGGGACAGCAGGAAGGAGCTGAGCTCCATCTCCACAGAGGGCCAACAAACAGCAGCAGCCCCAGTGTTCCCTGTGCCCCCACTGCCACCACACCCATATCTATTCCTGGCCCCTTTGGAGCATGTCAGGGTATGCCAGCTCTTCTCTGTCTCCCCTTGCACCTTTTTGCTTTGCATACAGAAGATGTGATATAGATGAGAATCTCACCTCCATTGTATAAATCCAGGGGACAGTTTAAAAACCTTTCCCTGTAGAGGGATCACTCCACTCCCTCCCAGCAACGCACCAGAGGGTGTTTTGATAAACTGATTGTATCCACAGCTCAAGTGGATGGGGGTTTCTGGAGAAAGTCCAGTGATTTTCTGCTTCATTTGACATCTCCCACAGACTCCTCCCTTTTGTTCCAAGCAGAAGTGTTACTTTCCTTCTCTTACCTTTTTTTTTTTCCAGAGGGAATCAAGATATGGGATAGGAAAGAACACAAATGAACAAACAAACAAAAAGCCAAGGAAATTATTTTTGCATTGAATCATGCAGAAAAGGCCCACTCCTTTCAAATGGGACTGAACAGCCAAGAAAATTCTGAGAAAAATGGGTTTTAATGGGAGAAGTGCATGGAACAAAATGAATTTTGCTTCATTGGAGATGTTTTGCATGAACATCTGTGACTTTTCCAGCCCCTGCTCCTGTGCTACCAGCCCTGGGAGCAGGGACCAGGGGCACAGACAGAGCCTGGTCATCATCCTCAACATTGCCCTTTCTGGAGAACTAACCATGCTCTCACCATAAACAGTGTGTTTACCTTAGATTAATACACAGATTAATTAATAATCCAATTTAAATGGTGTCTCTGTGCTCTTCATTATTTGCCTGATCACTTGGAAACACCAATAAATATTTTGTGTTTTAACAAAGAACTGAGAACTCTGTGATGTGATGTCCATAGGTGAGCAATCTCTGTTCCTTGGAAGACCCAGACACATTCAGCTCTTTTCCCCACAGTCCTCTCTCTTGTGCTAGAGCCATTCTCTCAAGGGCTCTTCTCTCGCTATGGTCTTTCCAAAAGTAGTTAGAACTTGCATTAAAACAAGTGCATCTTAATATAAGCTCTGTCATAATCATAGATGAATGAAGTATCTGGTTGAACACCGTGAAAACTTCTCATTGTTAGAGCCACTTATAACACACAAGTATTCAAGATTAGATCAGTCACAATAAACAGGCCAGGAAAACAGTGATTATCCATGAAAATGAATGATGGTAATTGTTCTAATACAAAGGTTTATACAAGAAGTAGTATTAAAAAAAAAATACTTCATAAGCATGTTACCTGAATGATAAATGAAAACAGAGCCTCAAATAACAATAACAATGTAAAACAATTTGGGAAGCCTTTTCTAAGCAGCACCCTGGTTGGAATCCAAAGAAAATACATGCAAAAAATATTCAAAATCCCATGTGTTACATTGACTTTGGCCAGCTCCCAGATCTTGGGTATAAAGCTTTCTCCCAATGTTTTGCAAGTAAAACAAGTTCTTTGAATGAGGGCTTGATCCAGACAGCTGCTGAGCGTTCTCTGCTTTTGCTGAGGTCATCGACATCCATAGTTTGTAGGACAGACCTAATGTATAGATCAAAAAAAATCCAGTAATGAAATCCATCACTTAAAATACATCAAAAAAGGAAGATTTCAGGATCCACCCCTTAGTTGTGTAATGCTTTTTTGTTGAGGTGTCTTTTTTTTTAATAAAAATATCAGAGATCTGAACACTGAAGTCACTGCTGGAAACTGTTCCTGTATCTGAAAGAGTGGCTGTGAGGCCTATGGAGCTGGACAGCTGCTCCCAAGTAGAGGGCCAAACCCTCCTTGCTCCACTCGTGGGAGCAGCCTGATGCTTGGAAGCAGCTTCTGGAAATGCTCCTGCACATGAGCAGCTCTTTCGCCTCTGAGCACGATGCAGGATTGGGCTCTGAGCCCTTAATCCCTGCAGTAAGAAGAGGAACACTGCACACAAGATGTAGCAACGAAATAGATTTAGTTCAAGGTTACTCTCAAGAACCCTTATCTGATCACTGACAGTAATTTATCACCCAGAACCCATCATTAGTGTCAAGCTGTTTTATTACCCACTAACTTTACACTGTTTTACTAAGAGTCAAGTGTGATGTCACTCATGTTAAAGTAATTTACAGCTAACAGATATGAGGTAGGAGTCAATGTTGGCTTGCTGAGTTCCTTTCATACTCAATGCTAGCTTCTCATTTTGCTTGGTAGACAAATGAGAGAGCAAGGAGAGGAGGCAATAAAGGGGAAGCCAGCCTGCACCCATGCACACACGGTGGAGGTTTAAAATTCCCCAGCATATTTTCATTTTGAGTACAAGAATTCATCCAAACCCATGAACTCTGATATTGAACGGTTGAAAGGGACAGAAGATTTAAGAGGCAATAATGAGTCATCTGGTCTGTAGGATGAGAAATGTGGAATGCTTTGGTCATGTGGAAGCTCCAGCTCATCACCAGAGGGGGAATCCCTCCTGGAGTCACATCTTGTACCCCCAAATCCTACAAGATTCTCCTTTCTCATGGAGAAAGAGTAAGCTTGGGCTGATTTGACATTCCCTTTCCAGCACTCTCAGTTTGAGAGTGAGAGTTCCCTTCATTTGGAACGTGAAGAGAAGTTACAGAAACTTTGATAATGGGTTTTGTTACAAAAAATGGAGATGATTGTGTACGAGCATTGTTTTCCTTCCCTGCCTTCCCCATCTCTCCAGCCAATTCTGTTCAGTCTTGAGGTCAACCCCAGTGCAGGCTGTGTTTATAAGAGAATACATTTCCCATTTCCAAGCACTTGCCATCTCCTCTAATGAATCCTCCTGCTGACGTCTCCAGGATCCATATTCTTAGCCTGCTAGACATTCAGAGATAATCCTGACTAATGTGTATATATTCAGAGAGTTTTATTGTGGAGAATTGTGCATTTAGGTTAAGGGAAAGGGCATTCTATATCAGTTCACCTCTCCAATTTTATACCCATTAAAACCATTTTAAATCACTGTATCTGTTCTTATTTCCCCTGGAAATTTCTGAAGTCTGGGCTATTTGCATGGTGAATGCAAATGGTCCTGGAGATGTGACCCTTCAAGACACTGCAGACCAGGTCTCTGGGGATTAAATTTTAACAGTTCCTGGGATCTCAGGTAAATATGTTGCTCTGACAACACACCTGGACTATAAATCATTGGAGCATCACTTTTGTCAGCTTTGTCAATAACTGTCCTGGTCTGTAAATTCTGTTTGATCAAACAACTCTTGGAAACACACAGTTTCAATGGTGACCTCAGCTTCAACCCACAGCACCAATTGTATGCAGATTGGCCAACAGCCCCTGAGTGGAAGACCCCCAACTTCTCGCTGCAGAAAGGGGCCAGCTGACCAGATGTGATGCTGAAGGTTTGGAAGAGCTGGACAATGGTGAAAGTCTACCTAGAGATTGGCCTGGGTACAGTCAGATGGGATATACATGCTCATAATTTTCTTCCTGTCCATGGGGAACTGAATAAAAGCTTGCCAGGACTTCTGCTTCTGCATATCTTTGCTCTCTTAAAATCGTTCCAGAGGTTTCTTGTAACACATGGCTTTGCTCAGCCTGTTTCTGCAAAATCTCGAGAGTGATCAGGAGATTGTGAGTGGCCCATTGCCTGTTTTCCCCCAGGCACTGCTTTGGCCACAGCACTGGTGGGTTTCCATTGTGCTGGGGGAAAGCAGCTAGACAGGACCAGCTATAGCCCAGGATTAAAACTCATGGTGCAAAGTTCGGGTTCTGACTTAACCTCGTATTTGCAAATCTGGACAAGTAGCAAAAAGCTCTCTCCTCCTCCCCAACTCCAGAGCATTCAACCATGGAAGTCACCACATGCTTTGGACAGCTGGAGAGCCTGGAGAGACAAAGAAGGGCTTTGCTTCCCACTCTGGCTGAACCAGCTGCCTCTCCACCTCTCCCTCTCCATACCACCTTTCCAACTAATTGGAGCCATGTTTTCATGCCAAAGCAGATGAAAAATGCAGCCGGTGAGGGCTGAGAGGTTGTTGAGAAGGTGAAAAATGAGGCTGGGAGAGGTCAGAGATGCAGCCAAAGAGATGGAGAGAAGTGGGAAGGGGAGTTTTGTGAGGTGGAGGATAAGATTTGCTGACCCAAACTAAGGCAGTTCATATCTGACAGAAAAGCTATGAAAGAAAAGCACAGGCTGCAAACTCAGTGAGCAAAGGTAGGAAAAATGTTGGGCATAAGGGTGTTGGAGTTAAGCATAACAAAGCAAGGCAGGGAAAACAAAATTTAGTTCTAATATATCAGAAAGGCTACACCATGCATTTGTCATACATTTTCTGTGCCCTGCATATGAAAAGCCACAGTGCCATTTCTCCCTCATGGAAGGCTATTTTTAGATGCATAAAATACATGAGAAGAGGGGTGCAAAATTAAAATTAGCCCATAATGCATATAGAGTCCCAAATTCATCCCTATGGCACTGTATTAACTTCAGTGGAAGGCTTCCACCAGAGGTTCATTCAGACATGCATTTAGAAGTGCACATCTCTGTGTAATGCTGGGCTTTTGAGTCAGTAACTTCACACCAAGCCTGCAATGGGAAAAAGTAGTGCTTCTAGTTATAGATACCAAAATAAAGCAGAAAACAAGCATTGATATCACAGTTGGCTTTGGGCAGAAATGTTATAAGATGTGAAATTTTGTTCCTGTTATTGCAGAGTTAATAAAACTCCAGTAAGTAATATGAGGGGGAATCATGTTTTGGGACTATGCCATCTTCTGGGCCTACAGAATCAAACCTATGCAGACTTCTGATTAAAATAACAGACTTCTGCAAACCTTCAGACCTTGGAAGAAGAAACCACCTTCCATGGAGCAAGATTCTCAAGCGGTTGGATTTACTATGTGCATAACATCTCATTATTCATTTTTTAAAACCAAAATTTCTTGCTTCATTTTACTCTGTTCACATATATAACGACATAAAAAGTGGGGATCTGGATTCAGAGGACCTATAAAAACCCCAGTTGATTTATCCCACTGTGATGCAGGTTCCTCCTGTCCTGAAGCTACATGCAGAGGAGGGCAGGTAGACCCACTTGCAGGTAACAGTCCTCCAGACCCTTCCCATGCTTCCCTCCAAGACAGCAAGCACAAACTCCAGGAATGGCTCCAGATGGGGACAGGACTACAGAAACCATGAGGATAGTAACACAGGTACAGCCTTGATGTAGGAAGGTTTGTGCACAGGGTGAACTTTCCCAGAAAGGTGTATCTCTGTTCTTTGGTTAGTTTTGGAAGATACAGCTCCAAAAGGGACCCACGTTCAGGAGCCATAGACTATCCAAAAGCTATAAAGCAAACCCTTGGGTGAGTGAGTGCTCTCTGATTTTCAAGATAAAGGTTTAAATGTTGTATTGAAAAAAATCTTTCCACGATGAAGGCTGGTTGGAAGTGTTTCCAACTGGAAAACAGGGGCAGAGTGCCAGTCAGACAACAACTTGTTCTACTGCTTTTCTCAAAGGTAGCTGAAGTCAGCAATACTTCCTCAAAGTCATTGCACTCACAAGGAATAACGAATCTCAGGGTCTCCCTATCTGTCATTGAATTTTTTTTTTAGCCCTTGACATCACCCCACTTCCATTTTCCTCTCAGCAGCCCATATAGCAAGGGGCTCTGTTTATGAGAACACTGCTGTTGATATTAGATCTTATTATTCCAGAGTCTGAATCTTTAAGGAAAAACACACAGTATCACAGGACTTGAAATGAAAAAAATGAGCTCATACCCCAGAGATGTCCAGCTGGGAGATTCCACTTTATGAGAATGCCATACAAATATCTCCAAATGACTTGGACACCAACATCCCATCTTTCAACATTTAGTAGTAACATAATGGTCCTGGTTTCCTTCCCTGGCTTGAGAAGAGGAAGACCCTTTGCACGTTTCTCCCAACCAAGCAACAACCAGGTTACATCATGACTCTGGTGGCCGAAGCTCCTCACTTTCCTCCCTCCCCCACCCCAGGAACAATGGCTAACTGTTCTTTTTCCATCTATAAATTTGTCTGAGTTAACAGTTCCCAAGATCTGGCAGCAAGCTGGAGCTGGGAGTGAGCTGAGAGATAGGAGAGTGACAGTCTGAAATGAAACACAGAGCTGCTGGGCCTGCAGCCGTCAGACAGGAGCCTGGCTCCCTCCCTTAAAGATTAGCGAGACTCCTTCGCTGGAGCCCTCCGCATTCCCCAAAATCCTAGCAACAAAGTGCTGTCTCTCAGCCGCCAATGAATCATGTGAATTTAACCTTTCACCTGGCCACAAGGAGGTTAATATACCNTCCCCCACATAAAATGAACATGGAGACCACAGTTTGCCCATCTTCAAAAAAAAGATGTCATCTATCCCTCATGGGGTATTCCCAGCAAAAGGTTTGGCAACCCGAGCCCATTCTAACTGCCCCTGCCATTGTCAGCCTAAGGATTTCCTGACTGCTCTGCATCTTGGAACTCATGATAAATTAGCTTGGAAGGAAAATGAATTTTAAGCAATTTGGGTCAAAATCACACAAGGAAAGGTCACTTCTAGGAGGCGCATGCCAAATTTCCCATATGAGGGGGGCACACATTGCATTCAGCATTTTGTGCCCTCTAAATGTTGAAAGAAAAGAGGTAATTTCTGTAGCCGTTTTTTCCTCATAAAAGGCTGGAGGAATGGCTGAGTCTGAAGCATCCCAGTAAAATGGATCCGTGGGGGACAGCAAACAGCATCATCTTTACAGGACCTCTTTTATTTTCCATGACAGTGAAGTCATGGTCTAAGGAAGAAACCAGAAACTGAGAGCAAGAGGGGGAAAAATTTAAATACTTTCCCCCCATCTCTATCACAGCCCCTCTTCATGAGAAGCACTACCACATTTATATAACAGAAGATAAATATTTTTTGGCGGAGCCTGCTGTTTATTTAACCCTTTTGAGACAGGGCCCTCTGGCATCCCCTCACTCCTTTAGGCACAAAACCCCTGTGTCCCTGCCTGGTTGAGCTGGGGCAGGTCAGTCCTTGCCCACAGCCTCTCCCTGGATGGGGGCCTCCCTCAGCCCTGGTTGTGTCCATCACATCTCTCCAACACTGCCTTAGGAATCAGCCTGGCCTCGACCGCAAAAGGTACCTGAGCTTGGACCCCGGGCAGGGACCAGCTCATCCCTTGGAGACTGGGTGGGAAGGGGCTGGAGGGAGGATGGAAGGACACAGAACGGGGGATGTGGGCTGGGGGATGTGGACCGGGCAATGCAGACCAGGGAATGTGGACAAGGAGATACAGAACCTGCTGGTGCCCTCCCGCCCCTCATTCACAGCCCACCGGCCAAGGGAAGAAGCCCCTGGGAGCTTGCTGTACCCCCAGGCAGCCCGTCCTTCGTTTGGGAGCTGCGGGTAGAGCCAGAGAGCAGCTCGATGCCTCCCGTCGGGGCTGAGGGAACGAAATACACGAAGGGTACTTCATCGGCTGCCTTGGGACGGAGGGATCCAAGGGGGCCCAATGCTGGTTGCACCGGGTTGGGCTCGATTCTAAGGTCGGAGCACGTCCTCTCCTGCACCCCCGAGGGCAAGGAGCTGCGAGACGCCTCCGAACCATGGGGGAAGGATGCCGCAGCCCGGGAGAGGCAGAGGAAGGAAAGGGGACGTATCTAATTAATTGTCACCTCCCGATGCTTCGAGGGGGAACGGTAACCGCGGGTTCCCTGATGGGGGTGCGCTTTGTTTCTCTGCGTGGTGCAGCAGGAGCTGGAACATTTCTGCCCTTCTCTCTCCACTTGCTTTTTTTTCTCCCTGGTTTTTCCTTTGAGGGAGGGGGAGCTGAAAGCCCCCTCGGGGACCGCGCAGGACGCTCCCACGCGTCTGCCCCCGCGCAGGACTCACAAATCAGCCGGAGTGGGATTAGGGCCGAGGGGCCGGGGCGCCGGGCAGTCTGTCCCGGCCCGGGGGAGCCTCACCTGGAGGGGTCAGGGCTCCCGAGGGGCCGTGTCGAGCCGCATCGACCCTTCTGGGACACAACTGGAGCCAAGCTCTGCCTGGACAGTGGGGTGTGGGGGTACGAAAGCCATTAGGAAGAGGTCCCTTCCTAGCCCCCTCGAAATAAGTGGTCGTATCCCTCTGGAAGAGCACAGCCGGGTCCGACACGGCCGGTCAAAGGGACCATGAGCCCTGTAAGGAATGTGCACCAGTGTCAAAGATCCCGGAGGGTACCGTCGAGGTGACACTGGGCTCTCCGGGGAGGCCTTTCTGTTCCCCGCTCGGAACAGAGATAGAAAAGAGGATTGGGGTTTCCGAGCATCGCCAGTACTGATGCTCTGTTACTATTTCTGTATCTCATTCTCTCCGTGAGCTGGGCAAAGATGTCCGGCCGCCACGTCGGGGGTGTCCTTAGTGGGGCAGGGAGGGCGGGGGAAGGGCGCTTGTCCCTGCGTGAGGGTCCCCGCACAGCCCGGACTCCCCGTGTCCCGTACTCTGGTGTTACTTCTCCAGGCACAGTGCGAGGTCTGCGGACGGGGCATCACCGCTGCCACGCTGACACCTTCCCTCCCACTTTGTCTAAAGCGTCGCCCACCCGGGTCTTCCTCACAGGAGGACTCCCGGACCCCCGCCTGACCCCCGCTTAGCCAGCGCAGCCCAAAATTCTACAAACACCCTAAACACCGGGTCCGCCCATCCCACGGACAGCCACACGCAGTCCTCACGAGGGGGTGACGCCAGCCCGAGCCGATTTCCAGCGCGGACTGGAATATGGGGCCAGTCCGACGGCAGCTGGGGAAGGTGGTGCTGGAAGCCCCCGGTGTCGGAGCACCTGCCCGCAGCGCTGCTCCGCGCCCGTGGGCGCTGCCCTGCTTTTGGAATCCAACGCCCCTCGCCGTGGCCTCGGATCTCTGCTGCCCGCTGGGGCGACAGCCAGACAGCCCCGGCACCGCCGGAAGAGAAAACGGGTTGAAAATCTGGTAAAAAAGCCAACAACAACAACA